>JAOEHQ010047610.1:0-10721 GCA_025447715.1 Asclepias incarnata | reverse complement strand
ATAATGTAAAGACATACTTGACTCACTCAATGGTTGTGACTATGTAGATAACGGGTTTGAACCCAAAAAGTATGGGGTTGCTTATTTTACTGCGTGCATTTTTTATAATTTTATTGTTCATCAATGCATTCGTGGTAATAAAGGTATATAATTAAGTGAAATACTGCATTTTTTTTTTTATAGCAAGTACGTGATTGATTATAGCCAAAAAATCACCAACACCCCATATTTTAATACAAGAGTCCACTAATGCTTGGTGATAACCTATACATGAGTCCAATTTGGATTTGAATCATAGCATTCGTCATCTAAAAACTCAGACTCAGTCCACATAATGTAAGATGAATTACAAAGCAACAAACAAAGAATTAAGCAGGAAAAAAAAACCCAACTGATAATAATTATTCTTACTCGTATTTTGTATTGTAGGTATTGCTCTATAGTCAAAAAACGTTATTTTTATACTGTAGCGTTGTTTATAAAGTCATTAAACGATTAAATATAAATATTACTCGTAATATATATATATATATATATATATATATATATATAAACCTCATGATGTAGAAATACTTTTAGGTGGTGTTTGTTTTTACTTAAAAGGTCTTCAAAACATCTTATGTCTGCAGGCGCGCAGACATAGGTCTTGAAGACAGTTTGATTTAAAAAAAAAAATAAGATCCGAATATTGCTTCTTTTATCTTAAAAAAAAAAACATATCTTTTATCTATATAAATCAAGGTTATGGTTTACCTTGAAAAGTGCCTATGTGGCACCTCTAACTTTCTAAGAAAAGGCTTAATTCCTATGTGGCAATCCTAAATTAATTCCATGGATTGGTTACAAATTTTCCCCGTATGCTCAAATTCCCCCAAATTTGAAAATTCAAATTCAAATGTTTTGTGTTGTAAACCGTCAGGGAGTTGCAAGGATAAACCACCACTTGAGTCTTATTTATGCGACTTGATCACTTACATTATACTTATACGTATTACATCAACAGTTCTCTCTCATGGCTTCAAAAAATCATCTAGCCCTAAACCAACTTCGCACAGAAATCAGTCCATGTACCATAACTGTTCGTGTACTAAGGCCCTATAACAGCCTGTGTTTGGTGATGTTAACAACATTGGAAGTCTAGAAATGATTCTAATCGCGATGAAGAGGTTAGTAATCTAATTATTTCAATTTTTGGGTATCATGTAATAAATTTGAGATTTGCATTATAATTTCTTTACTTTGTTGCATATAGCTTTAATTGATTATTTGGTGTTATGGTTTGTGCAATAACGTACAAATAGATATAAAGTTTAGACTAAAAGTGTTCAAGTTGTAACTTAAAGGTAGTAAGTTGTAACATTAGAAGTTTGTTAGGAGTTGGTTAAATTAGTAACTGATTAGTTTAGGCGGTTAGTAATTCAAATTAGTATATATATACGTTGTATCTTTCATCTTCATTAATTAATATCAAATGAGTAAAATTTCCCAAATTGCTTTGATTTTCTTCCGCTATGTAAATTTCATATGGTATCAGAGCACAGGAATTACTCTTGTTTGATGCAGATTGTTGCTTAGGTTTCCGATCATCGTTGCCGGAATCCTGCAATTCTGTGTTTTTGATCATTTCTTTCGAAAAATTAGGGTTTCATTTCCTTAATTGATTACTTTTGAATCAATTTTTTCTTCTATATTCCATAAATTATTTGTTATTTCATTCATTTTGTTTTGCCTAATTCATCAATGACGAATGTACCACCACCACCACCACCGGAACCTCAAACTCAACCATTGACTAACGATTCTCTTTTCTTAGCTAGTTCAGATCATCCAGGAATGATTCTGACTAATACGCCTTTCAATGGAACAAATTTCTTAGGCTGGAGTCGTACTATCACCATGGCTCTTGGTGCGAAACTTAAACTCGGTTTTATCGATGGTTCCTCTCCAAAACCGGCAACTACTAATGCAGATTTTGGTCGTTGGACGAGGTGCGATTATATGGTTACTTGCTGGATCTTGAATTCAATGAATGCTGAATTGGCAGAGGCTTTCTTATATGCACAATCTGCTATGGAGTTATGGAAGGAATTGCAAGAGAGGTATGGGCAAAGTAATGGCCCATTGATCTATCAACTCGAAAGAGATCTAAGCAAAGTAACTCAAGGTAATTGTTCTGTGGCTGCTTACTATAACAAAATGAAAAGATTTTGGGATGAGTTGAGTAGTTTAAATGGTGTGCCTAATTGTTCTTGTGGAAAAATGGCTGAGTGTACTTGTGGTATTCTTAGGAAGTACTTAGAGATTGATAGTAGATCTAAGCTGATGCAGTTTTTGATGAAATTGAATGATGATTTTGAATCTGTAAGGAACCAAATTCTGTCAATGGATCCTTTGCCTTCAATTAATAAGGCCTATTATATAGTTCAACAAGTTGAAAAACAGAAGCAAGTTACTACTCATGTACCTGAACCTAGTGCTTATTTTGCTAATCAAACTGGTGCTAAAGGAGGTCATGGTTATAGAAGGGAGTATAGAGGTGATAAGGTCAAGAGTTGTACTTATTGCAAACAAGATGGTCATGCTTATGAACAATGCTTTGAACGACTAGGATATCCTGACTGGTACAAAGGAAAGAAAAATAAGAAAGGCACAAGAATGGCTAATCAGGTTGGGGTAGATTTGGACCAAAAGGATACTCCATTTGACTTGGAAGGAGAGAATGAAATGTATGGGGAACATAAGAATGAATTTGATCAACAGTTGGTGGCTGCAGTTTGTGCAGAGATGATGAAAATGCTAAAAGAAAAGAATGTTTTGGTGAACAATCAAGCTGATGTGGCTGGACCTTCTAGACCACATGCAGGTATTGATTCTTCATTCTACAACAGACTACATGCTTTAGCCTGTCATGTTAATATTGACATCCAAAATGATTGGATAACTGATTCTGGAGCTACTGATCACATGTCACCTCATTTACATCTCTTTCAGTCCATTAAAGATCTTAAAATTCCTATTAAAGTGAGTCTTCCTGATGGTAGTGTCAAGCTTGTTCACAAATATGGATCTGTTCAAATCAATCCCACTCTTACACTGCATAATGTCTTATATGTGCCTGAATTTGAGATAAATCTGATTTCAGTTGGTCAATTACTTCAGTCAAAACCTCTCATTGGTATTTTTGGACCCACTTGGTTTGCTTTTCAGGACCTTACAACTAATCAATTGGTGGCAGTTGGCAAAGGTTACAAGAAATTGTACATTTGCAAGACCACTTCTTCAAATCATATTCCTTCAAATTTTGCTGCTTCTGTTCATTCTCTTGTGAATAATTTTGTCAATAAAGTTACTAGTGACAGTAGTAACATTGTTCCTATAGAGTTGTTTCATGCCAGATTGGGTCATACCTCTATGTCTAAACTGATTCATATTGAGACATACAAAAATATGAATGGTTCTCAATTCTTTTGTGATACTTGTAGCTTGTCTAAACAACATAGATTGCCCTTCCAAAGAAGTAATTCTAGGTCTTCTTTTCCTTTTGAATTGTTACATGTTGATCTTTGGGGTCCTTATAAAACCCCTGCTCTCAATGGTGCTCATTATTTCTATACTATTGTTGATGATTACACTAGAAGCACTTGGACTTATTTGGTGCATACTAAAGACCAAGTGTTGTCTATTTTGTCCAGTTTCTTCTCTCATATTGAAAATCATTTTGGTAAAAAGCCTAAAATCATCAGATCTGATAATGGTACTGAAATAGTTAATAATGAGACAATGGCATATCTTAGATCACATGGAATAGTGCATCAAAGGTCAATGGTGTATACACCACAACAGAATGGGGTAGTAGAAAGGAAGCATAGACATTTACTTGATACTGCTAGGGCTCTTAGAATTAATGCTAATTTGCCAAAGGCTTTTTGGGGGCATTGTGTTTTGGCTGCTACTTACCTTATAAATAAGATGCCTATGGAGATTTTAGGATGGAAAACTCCTTTTGAGGTCCTACATGGTGTTGCTCCCTCTTATGAGAATCTAAGAGTTATTGGTTGTTTGTGTTATGCAACCATTACAAAACCTCATAAGGACAAGTTTGAACCAAGAAGTGAGAAATGTATTTTGGTAGGCTATCCTCCTGGACAAAAAGGATATTTGTTGTACAATTTGACTACAAAAGAAGTCTTTGCTAGTAGAGATGTCATTTTTCAAGAGGAAGTTTTTCCTTTCAAAGAAAGTTTCACCAATTCTTCAAAACCCTTAACAACTATGGTTCCTATAGTACCTGTTGAAGATGATTTCCTGGATAATGAGGGTTCTGTTCCTCCTTCTATTACTCCTTCTCATACTTTAGTCAATCCTACCATTCCTGTCAATGAACCAGATCCTGCTGTTTTTGTTCATGAACCAATTCAAATGATGAATGCTTCTCCTGTTACAAATAACTCTTCAGAAAATGTAAATCCTAATAATCTTCCTCTTAGAAGATCTGCTAGGAATACTTCTGCACCAAATTGGCTTAAGGATTTTGTGATTCCTAAATCAAAAGATTCTTCTTCTGCTTCTTACACAAAAAGCTCTAGTCCAGTTTATCCCATTTTTAAAGCAAAAGATTTTGATGGTTATCCAAATGATTATGTTGCCTCTTTGGCTCATGTTTTGGCACAAAGTGAGCCAAATAATTTTCTTCAAGCCTCAAAAGACCAAAATTGGGTGGATGCCATGGACAAAGAATTAAATGCTTTAGAAGAAAATGATACCTGGACTCTCACTGCTTTACCTGCAAATCACAAAGCCATCTCTTCAAAGTGGGTTTATAAGATCAAATATAAACCTGATGGAAGCATAGAAAGATATAAGGCAAGACTGGTCATTAGAGGGTTCAATCAAACTGAAGGGGTTGATTATAAGCATACATTTTCACCTGTAGCCAAAGCTGCTACTGTCAGGGTTCTTATAGCCATTGCCACTGCAAAAGGGTGGCCTCTACATCAGTTGGATGTCAATAATGCATTCTTACATGGCTATGTTGAGGAGGAAATCTATATGTTACCCCCTGAAGGATACAAAAAGGCTTTGCCCAACCAAGTTTGCAAACTGAACAAGTCTCTGTATGGCTTAAAACAGGCATCTAGGCAGTGGAATCAAGAACTATCCAAGTTTTTAGTTTCTTTGGGTTTTATACAATCGAAGCATGATTATTCTCTGTTTGTAAAGGAGCAAGAAGGGATTTTTACTGCAGCCTTAGTATATGTAGATGATATTTTGATTACTGGAAATTCAGAAGAGACTATAATAAATACTAAAAAGGCTTTGGATAAAAAATTCACAATCAAGGATTTGGGCCTAGCAAGGTATTTTTTGGGAATTGAGTTATGTAGAACTGAGGCAGGGATGTATTTGAATCAGAGAAAGTATACTTTAGACATGCTTAAAGATGCAGGGTTAACTGCTGCAAAACCTGTATCTTTTCCTTTGCCTACTCATGTCAAACTTTCTCTTGACAAAGGTATTCCACTTGAGAAACCAGAGTCATATAGAAGACTAGTTGGAAGGTTGTTGTATCTGTCTATGACTAGACCAGATATATCTTATGCAGTTCAACATTTGAGTCAATTTGTTTCTAATCCAAAGGTGCCACATATGCAAGCAGCCATTCATTTGTTAAGATACTTGAAGGGAAGCATAAACAAAGGCTTGTTTTTTCCGGTGCAGACTAATCTTAGAGTCACTGGGTTTAGTGATGCAGATTGGGCTTCTTGCATAATGACTAGAAAATCACTTACTGGCTATTGCATTTTCTTAGGGCATTCATTAGTATCATGGAAACCGAAGAAACAAGAAACTGTGTCAAGGTCGTCTACTGAAGCCGAGTATAGAAGTATGGCAGCAACGACATGTGAATTGATTTGGTTAACTTACTTGTTTAAAGATCTTCACATTCATGTTCAGGTTCCACTTACTTTGTTTTGCGATAACAAAGCAGCCCAACAAATTGCTGCTAACCCATGTTATCATGATAGGACAAAACATTTGGATATCGACTGTCATTTCACAAAAGATAAGGTGCAAGATAGATTTTTACAGACAGCCTATATTCCCACTAATCTTCAGTTGGCTGATGTGATGACTAAAGCTTTGGGATATGCACAGCATTCGGTTCTTAGTCACAAGTTGGGTCTAGAGGAAGTTCCAACTTGAGGGGGGTATATAAAGTTTAGACTAAAAGTGTTCAAGTTGTAACTTCAAGGTAGTAAGTTGTAACATTAGAAGTTTGTTAGGAGTTGGTTAAATTAGTAACTGATTAGTTTAGGCAGTTAATAATTCAAATTAGTATATATATACGTTGTATCTTTCATCTTCATTAATCAATATCAAATGAGTAAAATTTCCCAAATTGTTTTGATTTTCTTTCGCTACGTTAATTTCATATGGTATCAGAGCACAGGAATTACTCTTATTTGATGCAGATTGTTGCTTAGGTTTCCGATCATCGTTGCCGGAATCCTGCAATTCTGTGTTTTCGATCATTTCTTTCGAAAAATTAGGGTTTCATTTCCTTAATTGATTACTTTTGAATAAATTTTTTCTTCAATATTTCATAAATTCTTTGTTATTTCATTCATTTTGTTTTGCCTAATTCATCAATGACGAATGTACCACCGGAACCTCAAACTCAACCATTGACTAACGATCCTCTTTTCTTAGCTAGTTCAGATCATCCAGGAATGATTCTGACTAATACGCCTTTCAATGGAACAAATTTCTTAGGCTGGAGTCGTACTATCACCATGGCTCTTGGTGCGAAACTTAAACTCGGTTTTATCGATGGTTCCTCTCCAAAACCGGCAACTACTAATGCAGATTTTGGTCGTTGGACGAGGTGCGATTATATGGTTACTTGCTGGATCTTGAATTCAATGAATGCTGAATTGGCAGAGGCTTTCTTATATGCACAATCTGCTATGGAGTTATGGAAGGAATTGCAAGAGAGGTATGGGCAAAGTAATGGCCCATTGATCTATCAACTCGAAAGAGATCTAAGCAAAGTAACTCAAGGTAATTGTTCTGTGGCTGCTTACTATAACAAAATGAAAAGATTTTGGGATGAGTTGAGTAGTTTAAATGGTGTGCCTAATTGTTCTTGTGGAAAAATGGCTGAGTGTACTTGTGGTATTCTTAGGAAGTACTTAGAGATTGATAGTAGATCTAAGCTGATGCAGTTTTTGATGAAATTGAATGATGATTTTGAATCTGTAAGGAACCAAATTCTGTCAATGGATCCTTTGCCTTCAATTAATAAGGCCTATTATATAGTTCAACAAGTTGAAAAACAGAAGCAAGTTACTACTCATGTACCTGAACCTAGTGCTTATTTTGCTAATCAAACTGGTGCTAAAGGAGGTCATGGTTATAGAAGGGAGTATAGAGGTGATAAGGTCAAGAGTTGTACTTATTGCAAACAAGATGGTCATGCTTATGAACAATGCTTTGAACGACTAGGATATCCTGACTGGTACAAAGGAAAGAAAAATAAGAAAGGCACAAGAATGGCTAATCAGGTTGGGGTAGATTTGGACCAAAAGGATACTCCATTTGACTTGGAAGGAGAGAATGAAATGTATGGGGAACATAAGAATGAATTTGATCAACAGTTGGTGGCTGCAGTTTGTGCAGAGATGATGAAAATGCTAAAAGAAAAGAATGTTTTGGTGAACAATCAAGCTGATGTGGCTGGACCTTCTAGACCACATGCAGGTATTGATTCTTCATTCTACAACAGACTACATGCTTTAGCCTGTCATGTTAATATTGACATCCAAAATGATTGGATAACTGATTCTGGAGCTACTGATCACATGTCACCTCATTTACATCTCTTTCAGTCCATTAAAGATCTTAAAATTCCTATTAAAGTGAGTCTTCCTGATGGTAGTGTCAAGCTTGTTCACAAATATGGATCTGTTCAAATCAATCCCACTCTTACACTGCATAATGTCTTATATGTGCCTGAATTTGAGATAAATCTGATTTCAGTTGGTCAATTACTTCAGTCAAAACCTCTCATTGGTATTTTTGGACCCACTTGGTTTGCTTTTCAGGACCTTACAACTAATCAATTGGTGGCAGTTGGCAAAGGTTACAAGAAATTGTACATTTGCAAGACCACTTCTTCAAATCATATTCCTTCAAATTTTGCTGCTTCTGTTCATTCTCTTGTGAATAATTTTGTCAATAAAGTTACTAGTGACAGTAGTAACATTGTTCCTATAGAGTTGTTTCATGCCAGATTGGGTCATACCTCTATGTCTAAACTGATTCATATTGAGACATACAAAAATATGAATGGTTCTCAATTCTTTTGTGATACTTGTAGCTTGTCTAAACAACATAGATTGCCCTTCCAAAGAAGTAATTCTAGGTCTTCTTTTCCTTTTGAATTGTTACATGTTGATCTTTGGGGTCCTTATAAAACCCCTGCTCTCAATGGTGCTCATTATTTCTATACTATTGTTGATGATTACACTAGAAGCACTTGGACTTATTTGGTGCATACTAAAGACCAAGTGTTGTCTATTTTGTCCAGTTTCTTCTCTCATATTGAAAATCATTTTGGTAAAAAGCCTAAAATCATCAGATCTGATAATGGTACTGAAATAGTTAATAATGAGACAATGGCATATCTTAGATCACATGGAATAGTGCATCAAAGGTCAATGGTGTATACACCACAACAGAATGGGGTAGTAGAAAGGAAGCATAGACATTTACTTGATACTGCTAGGGCTCTTAGAATTAATGCTAATTTGCCAAAGGCTTTTTGGGGGCATTGTGTTTTGGCTGCTACTTACCTTATAAATAAGATGCCTATGGAGATTTTAGGATGGAAAACTCCTTTTGAGGTCCTACATGGTGTTGCTCCCTCTTATGAGAATCTAAGAGTTATTGGTTGTTTGTGTTATGCAACCATTACAAAACCTCATAAGGACAAGTTTGAACCAAGAAGTGAGAAATGTATTTTGGTAGGCTATCCTCCTGGACAAAAAGGATATTTGTTGTACAATTTGACTACAAAAGAAGTCTTTGCTAGTAGAGATGTCATTTTTCAAGAGGAAGTTTTTCCTTTCAAAGAAAGTTTCACCAATTCTTCAAAACCCTTAACAACTATGGTTCCTATAGTACCTGTTGAAGATGATTTCCTGGATAATGAGGGTTCTGTTCCTCCTTCTATTACTCCTTCTCATACTTTAGTCAATCCTACCATTCCTGTCAATGAACCAGATCCTGCTGTTTTTGTTCATGAACCAATTCAAATGATGAATGCTTCTCCTGTTACAAATAACTCTTCAGAAAATGTAAATCCTAATAATCTTCCTCTTAAAAGATCTGCTAGGAAATTCCTTTTAGCATTCCACTCATTCGTATATCAAAACTGGCCTTTTTGTTCAACCCATATGTTTTTGTATATTGTCATATAATTCAGGCACTAACAGAACCATCTTGCTATTTGAGCTGGTATTGTTCTTGAGAAGAAAAATCGGCCTTCATTTTTCCCCATCATTCATCATGATATTGCAAATGAGATACCAATTCATTTACGGAAATTGCAGTACGTATCATTCACGACATACTCAGATATGTGCTTATTTAGTTTTTTTGCCATCCTGTGTTACCTCTTAGCCCTTTGTGAGTGTAATAATGTACAAGTCTTATTCCATATAGGGTTGGTATTTTGTCTTTTTGGAATGTTATAGTTGTCACGACGGCATGGATCAAAGGAGAAGGTTTGTAACGCTCAATCTCTATTCTAGCCTTCATATTCCTTTTTGTTTAACTTACTTTTACCAATAAATCACTAATATGTTGTTTTTTGTTGCGCTATAGACGCGCGGATTTGGTTTCTGGCAGTTATCTACTTCATATTAGGGGTTCCACTTGGTTATATATTGTGGTACCGACCACTTTATCATGTTTTTAGGTAAATCTTTATTATCTCTGAAGTTGTCTATTTTAAAAGCTACATGTTTCTATTAGGAAAAAGTGTTTTTTGAAATCAAAGCAATAAGTTATGAATGTTATGAACTGTACAGAAATTCAGCTGCTTTATTTGATTATATACATGGGTTTATGAAAGATTTTTACTGGGTCTTTGATTTGTGTGGTTTTTGCTCTGACTATTAGGAAAAAAGAACATTTCTTGAAATAAGTGATTTTTTATCAAACATGTTATGAACTTTTTAGAGGCCACCTTGGAGGTGTGTGTAGTTTTACAAGGATTATTAGCAAATAAGATTAGTTTTTGAAGTTTATATAAAAATTATAAATTGACATGAATGCTATGATCTGCTTTATTAATTTAGTTTAATTATTTGATTAATGTGATTAGATACATATTAGTTTATGTTTGTGTCAGAAATCCATCTATATATATATATATATATATATATATATAAGTTGAGTTACTATCATCAATTTTTGCACCAAAATTAATCAGTCTGTTAAATGTTCCTAATGCATTCGCTTTCAGAATTGGTGTTGTCAATGTGTGGATTAAAGAAACTGGACGTAGTAAGTCATGAAGTTTCATTTAAGTCATTCACAGTTCAGTTAAGGGGAAGCAAAGCAAAGCGTTTTTGCAGTTGTCTGCCCTGTCATTAACTAAGTGGATTATAGAATCATCATAATGGTGTAAGTGTAACAGGTTTGGGATAGAAACT
>JAOEHQ010047609.1:0-21665 GCA_025447715.1 Asclepias incarnata | reverse complement strand
GGCCGGATTCGAACCCATGACAGTTGATCTAAGACCAACCGGCACATCATCACATAACTAGCATTAAATTTGAAAAATTCTACTCATCCGGTTAAAAATTGCCCAAAAGTTTAATCAGGACCAACTTTTAATATCCCTATGGCCTAAAAATAAGTAACTTCGACCCGTTGGGACATCTGGAAAAGCACGTTGTTATTCTATGCAACAAAACCTCATTTCTTATTGCATGTATCCGATAATTCCCATATATATATATATATGTGTGTGTGTGTGTGTGTGTCACAATGCTCAAATCATAAAACAAAAGAATGCAAACCAGACCTTCTCGACAATATCAGAAGAATTCGCAGCAGCGACCGATGTCCGGACAGAGCTGGTCCTTCTCCAGCTGACACAGTTAGCAGTCAGTTTGGGCAAATGTTGTGGAAATGACAGAAATGGGAAACAATGTGCAGAGTGATGCAGCTGGGTGGTTGTTGTGGTGGCGGCGGCGGCGGTGGGGATGTTCACCACCGCCGAAGCACCCACAGATTTCATCATTCCACTCATTCCGTGTGTTTGTGTTTGTATGGTTTCACAATTTCAGACAGTAGTTATATGGATGTTTATGTATGTTGAAGATGATGGTTTTTTGATTTCCTATTTATCCTTAAAATATAAGCAAAAGCAATCATAAAACCTTATCTATCTATATCTATACTTGGAATATGTTGTTTCTTTTTTATATCAAAGTCCTTCACCTTTTATTGTTTTTACATTTTGCCTCCTTGTTTTTTGCTTCTAGGATATTTCTATGTTGTTAATTAATCAGGTTATAGAAAACAACAATATCTAATCCCGTTGAAAGTATGGTATGAAGGAGATGAGATGTAACCAGTGTAATCCTTTTTATCCAAAATTTCATAGTGTAAGTTAAATAGGTTTATAAATAGTTTAATTTTATTTTGTTTGGGTTGTCATGTTACATATGCTTATGCTATTTAACGTAATTTCACTCAACGCAACCTTAGTAAATACAATTAAGTACTTTTTTACATCTACTTTTTCATAATATGTTTGTTGTGTTTCTATTTTCTTGCTTTATGTTATATATTTAGAACAAGTCATTAGAATAGGCCAACTTAGTTCAAACACCAAGGGATACGAGATGGCAATCAGGCCAGGGGATTCCATTCCTCATTCTTGTCCTTGCCACATCCGGCATCCCATACGATGAACGAAACATCCATGTCCATATGAGAGAAAGGAAATTGGGGATCCTTGACGCTGAATCGGGGTATTTTATCTTTTAGTAAATCTCAATGCAAACAAATAAATATTAGAACTACCCCCAAATGCCTTGGATGTACTCTTGTATGTGCACAGTTGTACAAAGAATTGGTCATTTGAGGGCTTATTTTTCACCAATTACATGAACCGGTTTTACCTTGTGCTTATCTTGAGAGTTTCGGCTTTCCCATCTCACTTAACCTGAAACTTATAAATGTGTTGCAATGCATGTATGCAAGATGTCTGTAAATGATTCAATCTTAGATGAATTTACATCGATCACAATTGTACAATTACATCAGGTTCCTACAATAACATATACAATTAGCATACCCTCTAAACCCTAAATAATTAACTAAATCTACATGAACTAGATGTTACGTGAACATGGGATGTGCTTTTTATCAGTTCTGGTTATCACGTTTCTACAACAAAACGGAGAATACACGAGTTGATTGAAACTATCTTTTGCGTGTCCCACGTTTGAGATCTACGTCCATGAGCCTTGATGAAGGTCTGGATGCGGATGATGACAATCCAACGGATTCAGGTATGTCGAGATCCACCCTCATAGATGGCCCAGCAATTGCACGCTTGATATCAATTTCATTTATTCTTTGAACTTGTAATTTTGTTTTCTCAATCTGTTCATGAAATGCAGATAAGTTGAATATTACATCGAAATTGCAAAAGTTTTCGTTTTTAGCAAATCTTAATACGAAAGGAACAACTTATCCATTGTCACAACTCCAGAGTCTAGCTATCAATGGTTTTTTGCCTCACAGTCACATGAAGATGAGAAAATGGGTGGGTTGTTTAAGGTGTACATAAGTGCGCGTCGGATCGACTAGCAAACACTTTTAATCCACTTTTTAAATAACAATTGACACGCTAAATATGAACTGGAAAACAATCTTATTACCCAA
Organism: Asclepias incarnata; assembly: GCA_025447715.1. Lineage (NCBI taxonomy): Eukaryota > Viridiplantae > Streptophyta > Magnoliopsida > Gentianales > Apocynaceae > Asclepias > Asclepias incarnata. The sequence goes on along the minus strand of JAOEHQ010047609.1, from coordinate 19,470 downwards.
TTCAATCGACATAAATATGGGTTGATTTGGGTAAAATTTAACATTTTATCTCTGATGAGTCAAATCCACAAAATTACCTAATTCAAACAGGTTGAAAGCCACCCAAATCGTTAGACTAATAAACACCATTGTTACCGTATTAACTAAGAATGATAACATCACATTCCATATATAATCCATAGATTCATTACCAATATGGAAATGATGGTGTTTATTATATGTTCCCTTCCATATACAACCACCTTAACCATTGTCCCAAAGGCAATGGTTACCAGATCACAATGCTGCAACGTTTATGGGATGCAACGAGTATAAAAAACTGGTGATAGAAAATAATGGAACAGATAAACTTACTAGTTCACGATGATGAGGGGATGCATGTGCCTTAGTGAGTCTTTTTTGCAGCTCATCTGCCTTTTTCTTCTCATAATCACGATTCTCCATTTCATTCTCCTTTTCACCTACTTGCTCATACAATGCTGCACAAGAAATGTGGTTTGATTGGTTGTATAACATAGACACACATACATACAGAGTCCAAAACGCAAGGCTAAAAGATATAAAATATGTTACTGCAGTTAAAGCTTATCATAAAAAAAGGAACTAATGAACCTTCCTTGTTGGCTACATCTTTGATTCTTTGGCAAAATGGAATTTGGTGCAACCTACTTGAGGACGAAGGGAGTATTAACAAAAAGGTTGTTACTAAAAAAGGTGTTTCCAGGTCAGCAAACACAGCCTGGCCCGTTTCGACCTGTATTAAAAAAACGCCCTGTTTCAACAATTCAACCTGTTACCCAAATCCATCCGACCCTTTGCATTGCTACCTATACTTTTAATCCATACTTTGTTGTCACAGAAAGTGCCACTGAGAAAACACATTCACATACAAATTTAACCTCTTAATCACAAAGCTATAGACTTCAGTATTCATTTCCAATTTAGCTAAAATTTGTAAACTAATCAAACAAGTACATGGCATAGAAAAGTAGCGGTTGAGGGACTGAAATGCAGAACTTACTAGTCAGGTTTGATAAGACCCAAATCTGAGTGGGAATATCATAAAGCTTCTTAGCTAATGTAAGGGAAGACCTCAAAATCTCTCGGGCTTGCGCGGTATCATGAAGAGCTAGTGCCAGATTGCCAAGCACCGTTAGATACTGCGACACAAGTTGAAGATTCCCTAGAGTCGTATGAGTTGTCTGCAACCCACTTGCCAATCGAACCCTGCGATAGAGTTTTCTAAGGTGAAAAGACTGACACCTAGATATAGAGGGTAGGGTGGGCGGTATATCAATCTTGATGGAGCCATCAAGCTAATTCCTAATATGTATATGAAAACGGGCCATTTGGGTTGCCGGGTTGGATTCTAATAAGAAGTAGAATAGATTGAACTAAATGTTACGAAAGTAGGTCAAATGGGTCGAATATTTGTCAAAAGTACAATCAAACCCTTTAGACCTCCAAATGGTTTTGTTTCAAATTTAATATATTATCACGTATTATTTTGTTAAATTAATTTATGTAAAACTATATTTTTAACACTAACTATTAATAAAACTACAAATAAAGGACAAAAAAGTGTTGGTTGTCAACCAAACCTGTTTTGACCTTAACACATCTAGACCCGTTAACCTGCACATTCCCTGGTTGCTAAACGCATGTCCATATTCACAAAATGAACCTAAAGAATATGAAGGACTAAATTGGAAAATTTGCTTCATGTCTGGCAGGTTTTTGCACTTTAAGATCAATTGTAAGTACTAATTTTGACCCTTTAACTTAAGAATGGGTCAACTCAGGTTATATTCTATCTCTAATGGATATAATCACACACACACACACACAAAAACAACTTAAACGATAGACGGGTAACAGGGGTCAAAAGTCTACCCAAAGATTATTTTAATGCATAAAACCTCCTAGATCATGTTATTCAGAAATTTAGATTATTGTCGATATAATATGATTTTTGGGTCAACCCGGATTGTTTCAAACTGGGCCCGTTCTGACCTGTTAATCAACACGTCCGAACCGCCCATCTTTCCATCGCCTACATATGAGTGTTAAGTAGAGCTAGATATTAAGAATAGGGATGTCTACCGTGCTTCTTGTAGATTCTCCTGCCTCATTAAAATAAATCCATATGCAAATAGAGCAGTAGTTTTTTCTCGTACTCCAACAAAAGAATCAATTATTCTATAAATTGGTCCCACCAACTCTAAAGCCTGCATTTACAAAAAAAAATCGAAACATAAGGCATGTAGAAAAAGACTGGAGCAACGAGAGAGCAGCAAGTTCACCTTTGCATAGGAATCTGGATCACCAATGCATATATAAGACACAGCTGCATAAACGTGACAGATGGCTTGTGTGGATTTGCTCTCAGTTAGCTGCAGACATCCACACAAAACTTGGAAATTTAGGCTGGTATATAATTCACTTAATCACTTATAAAAGGGAACTAAAAGGAACACATAATAATATGGCCCAAATGAGCAACAACAAACATACCTTTGCTGCCTCAACAAAATGAAAAGCAGCTTCATCGTAACAAGCGACACAATGGGCATATTGCCCTCTAAGCATCTCAATAATGCTTTCACAAGCTTGTAAAATTGTGGGAAAACGGTTTAACCAACCCCTCATCTCCAATAATATCTGTAAGCATGAAAAGAAATATTGTTTCAGTTTCCTATCAAGTCCCACAGATTCTGATATTCATGTCAGGTAGAACTCTAGATTTCAGAAGGTGCTGATCATGTCAACTTGCAAATATCAACATAAACTTCTTAATATTGGATAAACATAACACCAAAAAATTATAAAAATGGCTATGTTCACTCTATAGTATAGTTGTGTGTGTAAAAGTCATTGACATAATACATCAAGAAGTTGCAGCCATGGATAGTTAAGCCAAGCCAAGACAAGCCTGAGCTTGCTTGGCTCAAAAGACTCTGCTCATTAGAGATATGTAAGCTCAGACTCAGCTCAGTCTCTGTCCACCAAAGTCTAAACCATTGGCATGGTAAGTATAGGCTCACTTCCAATGTGTTCATAAAAGCTCAAACTTAGGTCAGCCCCATATAGGCTTGGTTCCAACGGGCTCGTATACACTTGAAAACTTGCTCAAATTCATACAAAATAAAAAAATAGACCCTTCAAATCAAACTAAATAAACAAACTATAAAGTTACTATCAAAGGTTGCCATGAGACTTTAGACCAGTCAGCTCCACTTGGTTCCTATGGGTCATGTGGATTCATATAAAATCAAAGCTTAGATCCGCTCATATAGTTGGCTTGTTTCATATTGCATATAGAAGGAAACCTCCTCTATGAAATTACCTTCAGAGTTGCCAAGAAAGCAAGACTAGAAGGCCAAATTAATATATGTCAAACTGTGAAACGCATAGGCTCATACAGAGAGGCAACAATTAGGCTTGGCTCAAACTCACTAAAGCTGAAGAATAGACGAATAGTCTGCTTGGATTGCCTAAATGTCCAATCTCAATAGACATGTATGGAAAGGAAGACTAATTTGCAGTGAAAAATACTTTAGAGTGGTCTTGGGAGCATTACGTCCAACTTATAGAAATTTGTATTAGGCCAACATTTATAAATATTTGACCACCATGCTCCAGTTCCAAATATATCTCTCTACACACACAAATACATATATACACCCAAGGAATATGTGTTCCAAAACATACCCAATGAATATTTGATCCAAGACATAGCCAGTGAATATGTGTTCCAAAACATTACTCAGCGTTTCAGAAATCAAAACAAAAATATTGAGGCACCATAAGCATACAGCAGACATGAAAAGCAACTCTAATGTCGAAGGCAGACGACAAACCTCTTGTGCTTCAACAAAATCCGCACGAGTTAGTTCCATGGCTACTTTATTCTCAAGAAACTGCATTAATATCATCAAGTACACCCCAGACATCCAAATTGCAGAGTGCTGCAAATCCACCTCTGCTTGAAATCAAAAGGACAAGTTAGATCTAAATGACTATCAATTGATTTTTAAGTGGTCGGGAAAAAACATGATACCAAAACTAAGGATCTCATCATTATGACTCATAACAAGAAAGCTTACCTGTGGTACCATCAGTTATTCCATATTTCACCAGCTCCGCTGCATGCAGCAAGTAATTTATTTAGTTTCTAAAGCCGGTCGTGTCACATAAGGAAATTTGTAAATAAATCTCTATAAAAAGGATAGGAAAGGTCAACCAAGAATTTTTTCATTTCCATGCCAAATATACAGCAAAGAACACCTTTTTCAAATTGTGGTTGACACGCACACACAGATATATGTATGTATGTATGTATGTATGCATCAATCTTAGAAAGCAAATAACCATTATATAATTTATGTAAGATTAGCAATAAATAAAAAATTCACTGGCATGGTCTACAGCCTAGAAGCATAAACACACGGAACAGGAAATCAAGACAGGCCCCAACTGAACGTAACAGGTTGTAATTCATTGCAAATGAATACCTAAACCCGGTCACTTTGCCACCCCTAGCTTTAGGTTAACAAACATTTGGAAATTCATGGTGATGAAACGAGCCAAAAGATCTACCTTGGATAGTATTTAATCCACACTGAATTCTCTTTCCACACTCCTTGAAAAGTCCCTTTGAGCGACCAAAAATAACAACCATAAGATCAACTAGTGAATATATAGCACTTTTTGGTAGCCACTCTCCATCAATGGGAGGAGGTGCTAACTCAAGCTTGTCGCCTAATTCTCGTTTCACATTACCAAAGTACGCAGGTTCTAGCACTTCTTGACCAATGGAGTTTGGGCCAATAAAATTACTGATTTCTCCTTCAAGTTGAATTCGTCTTGAACTGAGAGTAGCCCTATCTCTGTAGGGGAGATCAGCTTGTAAGAGACCTTCATTGACTATATTGAGTTCTTTTGTGAGCTCCCGGGCATGCTGCATCTTCTCTAAGTCAGTCTTCATGGCTTCGTCCAATTTATCAACGTGTTGACCAGCATTCTTGTAGTCACATATACGGAGTAGATAGAATATGTGGAGCAACTCGTTGTAGAAGAATAAACCAAGGCATTGGTCTTTCTGGATTCCACGAAAGTACGAGTCAATGAAAGTATAAGATATTAAAAGTGTGAGAAAGATTTATAAACAAACATATTAACTTAAATATCAATATTCAATACAACCACATGTATAGCTAGCAATATAACACCACATAGTACCAAATAGAAATCAATCAACAGTCAAGCCCTTGAAAATTTGTTAAGGTAAATGTATGTAGCAAATAGAAATCAATCAACAGTCAAGTCCTTGAAAATTGAAAGTTCATCGGGAAACAGCTCCTGGTTGAAACGGATCATTATAAGTACAGGATGCAACAGGCCAGATCAGGTCAGATTGACCTGCAAGGCTGCAAACACTTTTTTTTCAACTTTTAATGCAAAACTAGTGTCACATTGTGATTCAAAAACAATAATAGTACAAAAATATCCGAAATCTTTGAAATTAAAGATTTAAGAGGCCGTATGCATTAATTAACAACTCGACATTAGGTAATGTTCAGCCCATGTGTTCAATTCCTCTTTTAGGGTATGTTTGGCAAAACTAGCTGGTGGCTGGCAACTGTATCTTAAGCTGGTAACTGAAGCTTTTTAGATATATTTAGGTGTTTGGCAAAGTAGCTGAAGCTTTTAATAAAAAGTGTAAAATGACAAATATGGATATAACTAAAAACATGGTCATTTTAATTAAATACATATATACTCTCCTGTCTAAGTCATTTTCTATTTTATATTATACTAAATACATATATACTCTCCTGATGTGTACAAAGACACACCACTCATCTTTTGTGGTTATAAACAATCACAAACAAACACGCACACGCAGAGTTACAGAAAAACAAACAAGAAGAAACACATGGTTTATCTCATCACCATCAACCAAAAAGGGTAGGAGTAGTATTTTCTTTCTTTCTTCATTTTTATTGAACTATCAATCAAAGTTTCCATTAATCTCCAAATGCCAGCGAGATACTGACCAACAAAACCACCAGGAGACAAGTACAATCACCAACTAAAAAGAAACAAATTACAAAGCAGCAACAGCATTACAAAAAAATTCCAAGGAAGCAGCGGCACTACAATACACCAACAGCAAATGCATCACTACAATCCAATACAATTCCTATCAAATGCAGCCCATGAATTACTTATTCAACCTTTCTTGTTTTTTATCCTCCAATACAATTCCTATCAAATGCAGCCCATGAATTACTTTTTCAACAATTCTTGTTTTTTATCCGTTATACCCTGTATCTCTTCTTTTTTTCTTATATATATGATCGTTTAATTAGTGTTCAATGTTTTTGTTTTCGTGATTGGGTTTTGATTACTTTTTTGTGGGTAAATACATATATTCTCATTAATGTAAATACATAGGCTTAGTGCAGAAATTCATCAGTTTTTTGAAGCTACAGAAACTGCGTGCTGGAGTGAAAGGAACGATCAAGGACAAAAAAAAAGGAAGGGTATTAGAGTAACTTTACACTCTAAAAGCTTTTTGTTTCAAACTAAAAGCTTGTAGCTCTCCTAACCAAATGAGGCTAGTTATGTAATAGGAGTTTTTTCTTAAAAGCTAGAAGCTAAAAGCTCCAAAAAGTTAAACAGAATGTGAAAACACATTAGCTCACTAAATCACATCAACACTGAACTAAGCGAGAAACGATGTGATAAATATTAAAAATTCAGTTATTTAGAAATCCACCTCTATATATATTAGTCAAGTCACAATTCGACTTTAGAAAACCTAATGTCGCTGAAAATGTAGTGTTTGTCATCTTTTTGAATTATTTAAATTTCGACTTCCACCGTAGCTTTTATAAAAAGTGTAACTGAAATACATTGCAGGTAAATCAATAACTAACCCATATCACTAGGTTCAACATCAAAACTGAGACGTGTAGTTTAAAACGGACGAGAATGCAGATAAATAACAAAATATGTAGATGGTCCTTGTGAAACTAACTTCTCAGGTTCTTGAAAAAAAGTGGAAACCAGTTAACATTAGAATAAGTTCAGATTAGACATGCAATGACACTATCAAGACGTGCATATATTTATTTTTTCAGCACTGTGTGCGGAATGTATGCCTATTGCCTAACAAAGGTAGTGGATGACCACCATCACACAGCCCACCCAGCTAACCCACAAACCCAAACAAGAGTGGGAAAATAAACTCTTGACATCAGCTCACTATAAGTAACAGCTCATACAATGATACAAAATGAGCTTTTGTGGGCCAAAGAGCTTCTGACAATGAATTTTATGATGTTATTACTACTACGTTGTCATGTAAAATATTGTTGCAACTCATGTAAAACTTCATGCCAGATTTTATACCCGCCAAGACATACTGCATTACAATACAAATAGACAGTACAATATATATAGACTTACTCTGTCTGGGTCAATAGACTCCCAAACATCATTGCATCTACTTACAGCACCTTCAACTAAGCTTCCGTCCTCCCATTGCATGAGGTGTACATGCAGTGCTGAAGTTGCAAAAAACATCTGTTCACAAGCACAGCAAAAACGATTAGATTACATGAATAACCAGTAAACCCAACACCGCGTTGGAACTCCATGATGGATTCAACTAAATTATATACGGTAGAGTAGCAGAATGTCGAATTACACGTACATAAACATAATGCCAAATATCTCGAAGTAGTATTCACTGGTTGAAATATAAAATAATTAGTTCACACAACCTGTAATTCTGGATAGTACATCTCACTTGCAGAAACATAACCCTGTTCCAAAGCAGATACCGAACCCTGATAATCTCCCTCTATAATGAGAGCATTTGCAAGTTGGGAATTGAAGTTGCATGACCATAACTTCCCAGAAAACCTTCCAATAGACAACAGTATCAATTAGTTCAGAATCCAAAATGACAATGCAAGGATACCAATTCAGAAAATATCTAGAGAATAAAAATCAACTGTGTCCCGAATTCTCAATCTTCGAGAATGGAAGTATACTGAGTAACACCAGTTTGAGATAACAGAGACAAACATACCCCTCCCCAAATGTTGCAGTAAGTTCTAATCCCTTGTTTAATAGCTGTTTTTGAGAAGAGACAGCTCCAACAAGATGGTAACATTGACTCAGTAAGCTATAAGCTCTGCACTTTAACTCGAAGCATGAGGGGATCGACTTCAATAGTAGTTGCTGTAAAAACAAGTGCAACTCTGTTTAGTTAATCAGATTTATATTATAACTTAAAAGACCCCTCTAAACATTACAGCCCAAAATTTACACCTTGACATGAATCATGATACATAAACAGAACAAGTGTATCATATAGCATTTTCTATTATATATCAGTTGGTTTGATCTAGCAAAACATCACTTTACTAAATCAAGAAAACGGTCAAAAAGTAACCAAGAAATTTGGACCTATACAAGTGATTTACCAACCTTGCTGCTCGTATTTAAGTGAACATACTTACATCATGTGTGTGTGTGTGTGAAAAGCAGCATAAGTGCATAAATCTAGAAACCTTCATCAAAATAAAAATAAATAAATAAATAAAACAGTTCAATTTGTTTTCAAACCATCACCAAGTGGTCTAGTGACAAGGAGTCTTGAATCCTCACAAGAGGTCTCTGGTTCGAATACTGCCCTAAGCGAATAACTTGGGGGTGGCCAGGAGAATGGTTAGAATCAGCCACGAGGCAAAAAGAAACCCGTTAGGCCGCTACATCTAAGTAAAAAAAAAAATGGCTCGCCATCCCTGGATAACCCGAACAGGGAAAACCTCCTCCGTTTAGTTCAATTTGTCTTTAATAACTCTTTAAATAAACACAAACCTAATGTATATAAAAGCAATCTATCCAAGCCAAAATCCTATAATAACTCTTTAAATACCAACTTTAAGTTAACATACTTAAATCAAGTCTGCATAACAAAAAGGGATAACCGACCAATTATCCGTCCCCCACCAACATCCGCTTTTATGGTGCATATATATATATATATATATATAGAAAGAGAGTATTAAATATTAATGAAGAATGAAGAAAGAAATAGGAGATACTTACAGAGCGTTCAAGGTGAGATTTAGCATGATTAACATTATTAGAATGTTTAAGAAGCAAAGTAGCAATTCTAAGCCTTGTTTTGACTTCAATAACTGGCAGAAAACTAACATTGCTTTGACATATTCCTTCTAAACACTTGATTGATCTCCCTATTTCTCCTTTTCTTTCAAATATATCTGCTAATTCCCATAATCCTTCTGCTACTCCATCCATCTCTTTTTCTTCTTTTCTTTTTTAATTTTATTATTTTATTAACTTAAATTAAATTAGGTCTAATTTTGGCCGCACTGTTTTTCTTCTTCTTCGTCATCAATGTGTGAATGAATTTTGTGTGTTTTGCTAGTTGCTCAGAGAGTCTAAGTTGAGTCAACGGTGACTCAATTTATTTGTGATTTGTGATTTTTGATTTTTTTTTTCGTCTTGATGTCTATGGACTTGTGTATTCTTCTTTATTTTATTGGACTTAAAGGTTTAAAAATTTTATCCATATTATTATATAAAAATTACCCAATACAGTTAAAAAAAAAAAATAGAAATTACTATTATATTTTTGGGGAAATCATCAGCAATGCAGCAGTGCCTATCATAAGTAATGCAGAGTGCCTATCATAAGCACTGCAGCCTCACATCCATGGCAAAAAAAAAAATCCCATTTGATCAAGTGTGTTTGTGAGTGATGCAGTACCGTCCATCAGCAGTGCTGATCATTTACCTTATATTTTTATCCAAACAAAATATTAATTAAAACTTATCATGTATATTTAGTCAACTTCAACATCTTAAATATTAATTAACTAGATTTTGATCCCACGCAAACGCGGATGTAGGTTGTAAAAAAAAAAAAAATTAGCCTGATAAAAGGAAAAATAGTTAAATTAATAGTTATCTATCTATATAATTAAGAAAACAGTAGTTAACCGAGTTTTTTTAAAACTCTTCTCAACCCAAAAATATGTTAAAACGTTGCCACTTTGATTTTTCCTATGTGGCATCTCCAAAATCTTTTTACAATATTTATCTTCTTTATATACAAAAATTATATAAAAAAATTATAAAACAATATGGGTTAAAATTAAAGCAAGTTTGGCTGATTAAAGTATATATATTTTGTAATTACATTCTACGATTATTTGAATATAAGATGTTTAGCACTATTCAATAAAATGAGTGGATGTCTAAGTTGGTTTAATATAAAGCTCAGTCTTCACATGGAACAGCCAATTTGTTTAACAAGCAAACAACGTGAAAATCGAGTTTTGTAGTTGTATATCGCCTTGGTTAATCCACCGTTATATGGTTAAGTGTAATATGAACAACAATATGAGAACATACATAGGAAAAGCATGAAAATAAATCGTTGCAGCCATATCATACATCCATGATGTTAATTAATATATAACCAAGTACCGATTACATGTCAAAGCCAGAGCACGCGTTAAGTGGTTAAGAAGGTAGAGAAGCAAAAGCCATTGTTTTTTGTACATGATCACAACCAAAAGAAGATATATTGGAAACTGGAAAACAAAATACGAAGTTAACTTCACAGATAGTGCAAAAGACTGCGTCTGAAGCAATGGAGCGAGGGTACCCGAATACTGTGTTGATGAGTGTTGTGGTTCCTTAAGGATCTGCAAATATTTAGATAAAAAAGTCAGGAGTCATTAGAAGTTATAATTGACAAGCAAAAACCCAAATCAAATAAGAGACAAAGGAGACGGTGTAACTACATGGATTAAGTAATATTGTTTCCAAGAGACAAAAACGACTTTGTTAATAGTGATAGCCACATCGGATCAGCATAGCAATATGAATATAACAGTTAAAAAAGGCTTCGATTACATGTCGTTTATGGTGAGCGCGTATTTTGGAAGCCCTTTTGACGTCAAATACGCTAAGGAGTCTAAGCAACACTATCTAATTCGCGTCCAGTAGGCTAGTATAGGTTGAGTATAAAGTGAAATCTTTGATAAAAAAACCAAACCAACGTAAGGGGATGGCTGTATATAAGAGCTTACTATACTTCACACATGAGGTATTAATTACATTTGCTCACAATATGTATATAGAGTTCAGTCATACTAAGATGAACAGATCCGCGTTTGCTCTTGAAAAATGGAGAGAATCATCAGCAGATGGTTCTCGTAACGTTGAATAAAATGCGTCACAACAAACAGACAAAAAAAGTAAGAAAGTTGAAACATAAAGTAGGATGACACTAAAGTTCATCATAATGTGGGACAACATTGGACTGGTAGAAAGCATCATCCGGATCACTTCCCAGTTCCTCTTCTTCTTCTTCCGAGGTGATTTCACTGGGAGCTGCTTCATCTGTTCAACCCTTGCACTCATACAATAGAGGAACCGAGTAAGGCCCTGACTTTGGCTGGGACTGTCCGGCACCACCTGCAAAAATTGCTCCAACCAAGCAATGTCATCACTGACCAAGAGCTCCTGCACATGATAACTATGGATATGCCACACTCCATCCAACACTTCAACCCTCCCATAGTCAGGCAGAAACCTCCAAGCCACCACTTTCCCCATCAACGCATCTGCGTCTTCCGGATTTTGCTCATAGAAGCGTTCGTTCAGCAACCTCATTAGCCTTGAAGACCCTTCCGAGTGATTGTTGCGAGTTATCCCCATCTCCTTAACCTGCCGCAACAAATTCAGTTCAACTTCCATCATGACTTTCCAGACCCCCTTTACTTTGATTTCTCGGTCACCGGTTACTTTGAATGTGTAAGTTTCAGATGCACTGTTGAACTCCCAAGATATTAGGCCTGCCATTTTTATTTTATTTTTGTTTTTTTGTTTTTTAGGAAACTATGTATGGGTAGAATGTAACCTTTAGTTTTGAATTATAGTAAAGCAAAAGGTAAGAGTGGGGAGTTTATAGGCGAGTTAAATTTAATTACAATCAATGCTAACCTTTAACACTTACAACTACCCACAAACGATTTGACTTCTGATTAAATGCACTTAAGATTTGGGTGTACACAAGCAGATACCGTTATTTATTACTAATTATATTTCCAATAAACCTACGTATTATATACAATATGCAAAAGTTAAAATCAAGCTAACCTTTTAAGAAGATTATGAAAATATGAAGTTGTACACAAATAATCCCATATAGCTATTATGTAGTAATCACAAGAGACCATACAAAGTATTATGCAAGAATGAACCAACCTTTATTATGTATTAATCTTATATATTATGTAATTAACTTGTGGTAGGTTACAATCGTTGTAACTTTTAGATGCTGATTTTGTAGGATGACTTTTGCAGCATCTAGGATATGTATGTAGTGAATGGCAGAAAATGTGCAATCACTGATACAATGATATATATTAACTTCAAATGTATTTTCTTATTCATATATACTTTTTAGTTAAGAATATTTATGACATTGTCACCTAACACAATTGCTTTATAATAAAGGCCCTTAATTTTGTACTCATTTGTAGTTCTTGAGTTTTTTTTCTTCTTCCCATTCATCACCTCCATCATTTGTAGTTCATGAGTTTTTCTTCTTCTTAACATTCATCACCTCCATGGCCTCTCAGGTAATCTTTGATCTGTAATGAATATTATTCTGTAATATAAGTTTGTGTTTTAAAAGTCATTACTTTGAAGTTATTTCTATTTGCTTATATCAATTTATTTATACCAGTTATCATTCCAAGTTATTGTGGATGGGCCTGATGTTAGTACGGATTTGCTGCAAGGACTGGTAACACCTTCTCTTAATTTATTGCATATATGAATTAACATCAGTATGTTGCATTTTGTGTTTACTTTGCTACTATCTAAATTCCTTTAAAAGTCATGTTTGCTATATAAATTCTTTTTAGATATTGCCAAAGATTATGTCTGATACTATTCCTAAAGAGTGTGGATCCATTAAATTGGTTACTAAATTAAGAGGAAAAGGTAATGACGAACATGAGGTTTCTGTTGCACATGCTGGAAATGAGTTGGTGAAAGTTAAAGGTGCTGAATGGACTGAAATTGTGAAACCAACAATCTATGGAGGTCATCACCAGTTGTGTTTTACTTGGATCAAGGAAAACACCTTTGAAATGGCCATATTTCTTGATGGTATGGAGTTTTCTGATTCGTTTGAACTTGGTACCTCATTAGTTAGGAGCACTCTTCATAAAGCAACTGATGATATTCTTGAACGTGTGGTAAATACTTTAGTTGCTCATTAATCAATATTTTCAAACTTCCAAATACACAATTATTATGAAATTAATATTTGAATTTAACATACCGCAGCGTCTACCTAATTTGCTGCTTTGGGACTTGAATGAAACGGAAGGAAGAATGTGGCAACCATCAACTCGAATCATGTTTGCAAATGGTAGTTCTATTGTTAGGGTTCTTTATGATCATTTCACTACTGTTACAGGGAAACTTGCTGGTGGTTTCGATGGTACGGGGTGGACTGATTTGTGTAGGTCTCACCATGTTGTCAGTGGAAGCATTTTAAAATTCACCAATTTAAAGGATATGACTTTCCGTGTTGATGTGTTTAATAGTGATGGCATCTGTTATGCTACATCTGCTTGAAGTAAGTCATCAATTCCTGTATACAATGCAACTTACTGAATACTTTTCATTCAAATGTTAACACTGGTTTTGTATTGCAGCTCATATTCCTCTGTGAGTGGTAGGGATCATGTTGGTTGAAGGTAAAACTGTTATGGCATGTTAATGTTAAGTTAGTTTAATGTTTTGGGATAGGTCTTCGTTTAAGTGTCAAACTCATTGTAGGTGTGGATGTTGTTTCTTTTGTTAGTGTAACTTGGAAACTCAATTTCTATTCAGGTAAGAATTAGCTAATGCTTTTGTGCTAAACATGATATTCGCTTAAGTTATTATGTAGTATGTACATACAATAGGAATCTATATTGAATTCACAATGGTTGTTTGCTGTCATTGAAGGTTAAAAAATCAACTGCTATTTTGACATTCACCAAAATGTGCCAACCCTGTATGATAGTTGTAACAAAATACAGGATGATTGCTATTTAAACTAATGATTATTTTTAACAAAAGCACAACATAACACTTGCTAACTAATGTTAATAGATATTCATAAGCATTGAAGTACTTCCTTGTAAACAACATTGGTTGTCGTTTTTTTCACGTTCAAATCTTCGTCTTGTATTAGAATCTTCAAACCTTTCTTGCTTTTTACCCTCGAAACGGCAACATACAACTGTCCATGGCTGAAAACAGGGCGGGGGAGATACAAACCAACACGATCGAGTGATTGTCCTTGGCTCTTGTTTATGGTCATAGCAAAGCAAACTGAAATAGGAAATTGTTTTCGACAAATCTTAACTGGTATCCTTTTATCAGATGGTGTCATCTTCAACCTAGATATTAAAGTATGATGACCAATGTTCGTTCCTGTGATTATCTTTGCTTCTATAACATGCCTTCCCAATCTCATTACTTGCAATCTTGTACCATTACACAAACCATTTTGTTGATCAAGATTCCTTAATAACATAATTGGCACCCCAACTTTCAACACCAATTTATGATTTGGTAACCCAGCTAACCTGAGATTGTTTATAACTTCGCTTGAAAACAAAGCCGCGTCAACATCGTTACTGTCTTCAGATTCACATAACCCATCAGAACTTAGATATATGCTTTCCTCACCCGGCATCATTTCTAACAACTTCTCATTTATAGTTCCGACCACATCGTGTGTTGGTGCAAGAATAGCTCTTTGTTGGAAGAACATAGGATCTTGCAAACTTTGAACCATATGTGGATATGTGAAGTCAATTAGTGCTGAAAGGGGGTCATCTTCATCTTTTATCAGTAAGTCTTCGGGTATTTCAATTTCTGCTTCTCCATCATTTGGCTCAGCAAGCACACCATCCCCCACTTTTAGAATCCATTCGGCAAATTCTTTAATCTCTTGAACATCTGTTTGAAGCGTTCCCACATGTAGCCTCATGTTTACTGTCAGTTTCAAAACCTGACAGTGGTGCCATATATATGAAGAATTTAAAGTGGCGTTAACAATATTGCTTCTTGAGCCTTTTGGAATGACGGGCAGAATTTGTCTAAAGTCACCACCGAAGACGACAACTTTGCCACCAAAAACTTTGTCTTCACTATTCAATTTAGTGGACCGGAGAATATCTCTCATTGTTCTATCAAGAGCCTCGAAACAATGCTTATGTATCATTGGAGCTTCATCCCAAATGATCAACTTTGTTATCTTGATTAATTCAGCCAACTCACTGTTTGGATCAATAGAACAAATTGAATTCTCATTAATATTAATTGGAATAACAAACCTTGAATGTGCAGTCCTTCCACCAGTTAGCAAGAGCGATGCAATACCACTTGAGGCTACATTTAGCACAATCTGTGCTTTTGAGCGTAATGCGGCTGTTAAAGTTTTCCACAGAAAAGTCTTGCCGGTCCCTCCATAGCCGTAAACAAAAAATACTCCTCCTTCGTCTTTCGTCACTGCTTTGATCACGGTTTCATAAAGGTTTTTTTGCTCAGGAGTTAAAGTACTATAAAGATGCTGATGTTCAATGGTTAACGACTTCTTATCATATAAGAGCTCATTCCTAATCAACCGGTTGTTAAGTGATGACACATAATTAGTGTCAGGAAATGGCATGTCTTGGAAGTTTTTTAGTGTACTACCATTTGATTGTAGCAACTGCTCAATATACGAAAGGCAGAGATTGTGTATTTCTTCTTGTTGAAGCTCCAATCCTAAAAAAAAATGTAACATTAAATATCTACTTTTACTGGTTTATATATATATATAAAAAAATTGGACGCGGGATATAGATCTAAAATAGTTCAATCTGGGCGTAACATAAATTATATATCATAGACATTACCTGGGCAATTTAGAATTTGCCTTTGCGAAAATAATATGTCTTCACATAACACTTGAGAAGTCTTGAACCATAACTCCGCTGGACGAGCGACAGAACTTGAGAGTAATAATTGGACAAAAAAAGTTCTGAGATAGCTTGCGGTCGCCCAATGTGCTGCTTCTAATATTGCCTCAACATATTCTTTATCATCATCTAAAAGCCCACGTTCATAACATGCTTCTTTGTAAGTTTCATAGGTCCTTCCATTTACAGTTTTTATATCCTCAAAACTTTTTGGCCCAACGACATGATTCAGTAAGATTCTCAAGTAGTAAACATCACCAAGAGATGGTGGAACGTAACAAATTCTACCAATGGAACCACGTCCTTCAAAAGCTCTTCTTTTCCATTTCCTCTGCTCCCTTATCCAAACATAATGCTGTGGCAACTGAACATATTTCAAGGTTCGGGCAAATTCATCTTTGATATTCAATTCCATCCATTGAAGGAACATCGACCGTTTTACAGTTGGATTAGAAACCACATCACAGAGATTTGCATTATCATCATATACTACACTCTGTTCATCCTCACAGTGAAATGGCAAAACTTCAACAGGCGGATATCTGTAATGTATATCAAATCCGAAAATCCGCCATGCAGCTTCAGATGCAGAGACATACCTTTAATTAAATATAATAAAACGCTTAGTTAATTCTAATTCTATAATAGTAGAATACAAAAAGTGAATGAATAATGCAAACTCTACGTGTTCAGAACTTACCTACAATCAAGATACCTCTGCACCTCATCTTTGGGTGGAATGTTTTCATTATTTGTTCCATCAGTTGTTGTTTGGTAAATGTGGGCAGTGACTCGATCCGGTCCTTTGTTAATATATTTGAACAAATACTTGATCGAACCGGATTGGTTGCACCATTCGACATTTATGTGGCATTGGTACCTTCGAAGAAGTGATGCATTGTATGGGACAACAAAACGATTGTCAAGAGGAACTCCGTTTTTTTCAATTGTTATTCCTGTATCACGACGCCGATAAACAGGATAACCTTCTGAGTCAACTACTGTTTCCTCTTTCCATTTTTTAGGGAAATTTTTGGAACATTTTCGTTGAACCATACATGGACAACTTGGGTTATCGGTTCCACAAGGGCCATGCATCATGAATTGGCTGACCAACTCATATAATTGTGGATCTTCTTTTTTGTTTGGTATCTCTGCACTAATGAAGCGGTCTACATCAGTTACATTTGGCATTTTGTTTGAAGCAGCCAAGAACAAACAAATATGAGCATGAGGAAGTCCACGTTTTTGAAACTCCACTGTATAAATAACTGAAATTGACATTAAAACGGTACGTTGTTATTATAACAATAACATGACATCATAGTTATATAAAAATATAACTATCTATTAAAGGCAAGTACCTGCTTGTATAGGACCAAAGAATTCCTCGTTCTTGAAATCGTTTATTATTTCATCCAATTTAATCTTGAACATTCGAGAAATAATATCTGGCCTGTCTTCTGGCTTAAGCTTCTTATCTACCAAACATCTATGAATCTCCGGCCAATTCGGATTGCAAGTAACTGTTATAAATAAATCTGGATAGCCCACTGATTTGCATATAGCCATTGCATCCAGGTACTTTTGCATCATGTATCTGCTTCCACCAGTAAATGATGATGGTAGCAATATGCGCTTACCCGAAGTAGATGCATCATTACTTCCATTGTCAACATTGGTAGTTAAGTTTTTGAAAGTATCAGTTCTTAACTTTTTTTGTTGGCTTTTGATGAATGATAAGCGATCAGCTTCAACCATTGTGTAAGCATCAACTAAAAACTGATGAAAGAGTTTTTTGGCATAAAGTAAGAGCGGAAACTGGCCTGGTCTGTCTTGGATTCTATAACAAAAAAATTCACGCATACTAAGTCTGGTTCGGGTTCTGTCACAATCCAGGGGGATGCCTCTGTGTTTGATATCAATACGGTAACCATCTTCAGCAAACGGAAAGAGAAGTGGATATTGAAGTGCAAGATAAGACGGATGGAGCTCACTAATTCTTTGAAGAGCACCAGATTGTGTCCTCAATATAATGTCACGATTATCTATAATTGAATCAACATCACCAATTATTAACCCAGCCACTTCCGTTGTTGTAGGCAAATTGTAAGTTCTCCCATCTTGATTTCTGTTAGCAATAAGCTTGAGACTAACGTTTTGCCAGTCATTCTCTTGAATACAATCCCTTACCATCCGGAAAGACTTGACCAGAGGGTTGTAATAATCCAACATTTTTTTTAGTACGTTGATCGTATCACGGTTGAGGTCGTTATTTTTCGCCCTCATGGATTGAGTTCCAGAACTGTTGCATATTTAAATTAAAGTCAACACAAACAAAAGGAATATAATTATAAAGTAAGAGCATCTTAGAGTATTTCTAACCTTACAGCTCTTTGTCGATTCTCTGTTTCATTATCAGTCTCAAATATATATAGTTGAGCAAATTTGGGTTGTTCACCAGGTCCTGGAAGGAGGCTACCCATTCGATGATAATTTTGACCTTGTAATCTAAAGCAGTAGGGTCCCTTACCTTTAAGGGAGCCCTGATTAATCTTACCCCCCATTGAGGTAAATGAGAACATCATGTTATATGCTCGTATATTATTCATGAAATTCTTTGCATTTGGTTCTTCACTTGTAAAGAATTCGTGTAACAAAGCGGGAGGATTTTTTGCTGGTGGAAGCTCAACATCGCCAGACTTGCAACAGAAACTAAATGCAGTTTTCCGACCATCATGATTACCCCTTAAGATTTCAGCCTCCCAAAGCATGGCATTACATTTTGAACATTGGTAAACCGGGTCTCCATGATCCTTGTAAGCTGAGTAACTCACTGAAGTTAGTAATTAAAAAGTTTGAATGTTAGCTAATCATGCTTTGGTTTTAAATGAACGTACCTGGTGAGATACCAGATCTTTTGTTAAAGGAATCTTCCCACCACTGATCACCAATCTGCAAATCTATTCTTGGGATATCATTAGTATTAAATACCTTTGATTTATATTTCTTTCTTTTATAATCAGGAGACGTGGCAATTCCTTTAACTGGTATCATATTAGCACACTTCTGGTTCCCTTTGTTGGGTTCTTTCATTGTTTGGGATGGTGCTCTCTTTTTCCCCAAATTCGACCCTAATTCATTTTTATAAACTCTTTTGTAAGTGGCTTTTCCCAATATGAATATAAAAAATCTCAACTTTTATTTAAAAGAACCAATACTAACATTGTTACTTACCTATTGTGACTCCTGGTAATGGGTCCATACTAAAATTCTGAGTGACATCTCCAGCACACTTCTGATTCCCTTTGTTGGGTTCTTTCATTGTTTGGGATGGTGCTCTCTTTTTCCCCAAATTCGACCCTAATTCATTTTTATA
>JAOEHQ010047608.1:0-32607 GCA_025447715.1 Asclepias incarnata | reverse complement strand
GGGTAATTTTTGAATTCGAGGTAGTGCCAGTGAAATTTTGTGACAAGATCAGGTACCATTCTTGTAATTTACCCTTTTTTATATAATATATATGGGGATAACATATATGTTTCTACCTCCTTCTCACATTGTAAGAATAGAACAATTTTTTTATATAATATATATGGGGATAACATATATGTTTCTACCTCCTTCTCACATTGAATTCAATCACATGGTTAAATGTTTTAAAAAAAATTAAAAATTGTGAGGGGGAAACATGTATGGACATGCTGCTAGAAGCATATATGTTATCCATAATATCTATATCTTCTATATCTATACTAATACATAATGATTAGAGCCCCTTGTTGAAAGTTACAATTTTGGGATATACGATTTTACCAAGAATGAGGATTCTCTCAAGTTATCCCAACTTGACTAGTCAAGATGCGGGTGATTGAATTAAAATCAAGGGTTAAGATTCAAAGTTCATATTTAAATTTTCACCCTTGATTTTAATCCAAAGGTGAAGATCCCTTTAACTTGACCTCTCAAGTTTCAACTTGAGAGGATCTCCATCCTTTTACCGAACTATCCTTAATGATTTAATTACACTATCAATCCTTCATCTTCTAAAATATTTTCACTAACTCCTTTACATCAAGTACCTACACCACTCTACGCCGCCACCACCACCAACGGTCATCGCAGCCACCACCACGTGCACGTCGCCACCACCACCACACCTCATTCGCATTCCGCAAGTACCCCTTTAGTAATATAGTATAATTATATAAGGGACACATGTCTAGGAACTGCAAGCCTATTTTTAGGGGGCATTTGTTGAACTTATGGTAGGTACTATTTCACAGTACCTATAATTTTCCCTGACATATTTTAGAAACAAATTATTGATTATCTTAATATATTTCAAAAATCGATAGTTTTGAGTCATAAACTTATAATTTATCCCCAAATTCACACCACAAAAGATCAAAAATACATATGTAACACACAAAATGCCACTCACGTGACTTGTGCGTGGGGGGTTAACGGCGGGGATGAAATTCCTACCACATGGATGATTTGAGTATCAAGTTAACGGCACGGATGAGAAATCAGATTCTGGTTGGACCACATGGACGTTTTTGTCCTTTACCCTAATTATACATATATTTTTAACTTTCATGATATGATCAATAAGTAAAACTAAATTTTTAAACATTTATAATATAAATATAACTTTTATATAAAAAAATACATTTATTACGTTCTTATCATTTTTTTTGCGTTGTGGTTTTGATTTGTTATTCCCTAATCTTGTGGCACAGTTGGAACCAAGCGGTTCTAGGCGGTTTTAATTGGTACCCAAAAAATGGATACCGAACCGGTATTGATATCATAACTTTGGTATAATATTCGGTTCCTAGATTTGATGGCAACCGGGTTAGTACGATACGGAACCGAAAACCATCGCTACTAAAAAGGCACAAAAGATTTCATGTCTGCATAAAGAAACATCATTTTTGCAGTTCAAATCATTGAACATTAAAAAAATAGCACATAAATAAGTAACGTTCAAATTATTGCTAAACATAGCCTATGTTTATCATTTCCCATGGTTATAAAAAGTTGGAAAAGGCCGAAGTACTTTACTTTTCAAATTGTCAAATCAATGACTATGAAAATTGATTAGCGATGAAGAAGTTCCACCCTTCACGAACAACATTCCCTGATTAACAGCGGAGGTGCCAACGACTGGCCGGTCCACAAAAGCTGGAAACATTTTCAAGGAATCTTTTGAAAAGTAGGCAGCAAGATGAACCCACATTCCGCCAACATATGGCAATAGACACTAATGAACGTGGACATAACAAGCATAACACAAATGAATTATCACATCATGTTCAAAAAAGCAGGTAACACCTATCAACACCATAAACACCCCAAACTGAACCTTGATATACCTTAAGAAGTTAATGAAATGATACAAGATGTTAAATCGATCAGGTATTCTACTATCTCTTCTTTCAACACTTCTTAGCTTCTAAATAATGTGTCACATAGCGGAATGTCGTCCTATGTTTGGCAATTGGGTGGCAACATCTCAAAAGTAGCATAATCAGGCACAAAACATCCATTGATCTTTTCTATATATCTTTGCCTCTCGACATTCATTATCTTTAAGAACTCTAGAACAGTAACATTGTATGTGAAGGCAAACAAATCCATCTATGTAATCATATTTGCCGTTCAAATCATTGAACATTAAAATAATAGCAAATAACTAAGTCGTCTTTCAACTCCTGCAGGCGGACTGTAAAGTAGTTAACAAATAAATCTAACATGACATTTGGGGAGCCTCTACAGTTCTTTGTCACACAGTTCTTCAGCTGATATTAATTTTGAAGCTGAAAAGGAGGCATTTTAATTAACATTCAATAGCCCAAAGAGGGATAACGAGGGAGTAGTAAGAAGGAATTAACAGGGGATTAGTCATAGGCGTATGTTATTAAATATATATAAAATTGATATAAGGGGTGAAAACTAGCATACATGTATACTAGAATCTTGTCCTACGTTTGGAATATTGTACACAACAGCATTCGATTCTCTTCCATCTTAGAGAGCATTTCTTTAGATTTATCGAATAAACCTTCTTGGCAAAGCACACGTAACATCACTGTGTATGTCTTAATATCCGGTTTCACTCCTTTTACCAGAAGTTCATCGAACAGGTCCATTGCCATGTCAGGCTTCCCACATATGCCATACCCGTCGATCAAAATAGTATACAACCCTACATCGATCTTTCATCAATTCACTGTTTTCAGCCATTCGAAAGAGAACCAATGCATCCGAAACCTGGGAGTTTTGGCACATTACATGAAACAAGATACGATAAGTACATATATCTGGAGTTACACCATTGGTTTGCATCTCATTGAAGAGTTTTCTAGCCGCTGTGGGATTCCCCGATTCAAACAAACCTTGTATCAGACTATTGTAAGTAACAACATCAGGAACCAAACCCTTGTCTTGGTTTTCCTGAAAAAGGATCATCGCCTCATTGATTTTCTTCTTCTTGCAGTATCCATTAATGAGGCTGTTGTATGTTATTATGTTGGGTACAAGATCCTTCTGCACCATGCGATCTAGCACTTGTTTTGCTTCATCTACTTCACCTCGCAAACAGTATCCGTCAAGTAGTGCATTATAAGTGATTACATTTGGATGTAGACCTTTTTGTATCCTAGTTTGCATGGCTAGCTCTGCGTCTTTTGTGGATCCTTGCTTGCTAAATGAATTCACCAAAATGCTAAAGGTGTGAGCATCTGGAGGAATTGCCTTCTCCTCCATATCAATCAACATTCTTGTAGCCTCACTCTCTCGACCAAAGTTACAAAGACCATGAATCAGAGAATTGTAAGTGACGACATCAGCATGGACTCCTTTTTCAGTCATATTGGTGAAGAGTTGTAGTGCATCATCAACCATTTTGTCTTTGGGGAGGCTATCAATGACTGCAGTGGGTTTGCACCGGCTTGTTTCCATGAACCTAAGCAATTCGAGGGCCGTCTTAGTGTGACCTACTTTCACTGCAGCAAAAATGACTTTCAGCAAGGACAAAAGTCATTGCTAAATGTCCAAAAGTCCTTTCTAAAAGTCTACAGCAAGGACATGTCCTCGCTAAAAGGTCATGGGCGAAGTTCTGTGGCTAAAGGTCTACAGCAAGGATAGTCAACGCATACAGCAAAGACATCTCTGACTTTAAAAAAAATAAGAAAAATAACCTACAGCAAGGACTTTGTCCTCACTATAAATATTTTGGTAAATAATTATTAAAATGTATACCATATATATATATATACTAGTATAAATGTATTATAAATGTATAAAGCTACAGTAAATACCTAAGCTACAGGGAGGACAAAGTCCTTGTTGTATCTTATATAATTTTTTTTATTATAATTTTCCACTGTCCTTGCTAAAACTTTCAGAGAGGACTTTGTCCTTGCTAAAAGGTTGGAAATTTTGCAACAACTTCTTGCTTTAAATACAACTCCCTGCTCAGAATTTTTCCGGATCGACGCCTGTTTCCTGTTCTACTTTCCAGATTTCCATCAAACAAAGACAACAATAATATCATCAATCATACAACCACAATATCACCATATCACATGTATTCTCGTAAAACAACCACGATATCAAATAACACCGACAACTATTTATTCAAGTTAAAGTCGTGGCATGCAAACAGCAAATTCGGGTTACGAATACAAAATACAAAATGTCTAAGTTCTTAGGATAAGAGGGGGATAACCTAGTTAGAGTTTTGTTTCAAAATAAAGTTTAGACATGCAAACGACAAATTCGGTTACAAATAGAAATAACAAAAGATCTAAGTTCATAAGACAACATGGGGATAACCTAATCAGAGGAGTCGCTCTCGTGATCGGACTAACTTCAATCACAATATTGTGGTCCGTCAAATCTTTAACAAGATCTTTCATTTGAGTAGCAAGGCGCGTGTATTTTCTCTTTGTTGATGCCAACTTTTCATCGAGTTGTTCTTGGGTGTAGACAGGTGGTGGTGGGGTACATGGTCCAAGACTTGAAGATGATGCATGGTATCGGGCCATACCGGGTACAATGTGTCCACGACTCCTTTTAAAACCGCGGCGTGTCCCCTTTTAAAACCGCAGCATGAGCCTAGATACTCTATGAGTTAAGATATGTTAGTAATTAATTAGTGTTGCCATGTTGAAATATTTAGACCTATCGATCTAGCTCTAGTCTATGATACTAATTGATTATTTTAATAAGTATTTCAAAACTCGTATTTTATAGCAAGATACAAAATAGCTGGTTATATTGACAAACGAACAATACAATATATTTTTGACATTGTATGTTAGTTAATGATACAAAATAGCTTTATTCATAAACGAACTTAAAAAATAAAAAACTAAAACACTAACAAACAAAGTTTCAGTTTATTTAAGAAGGAAAAAAAATGGAATTGTTGTTGATGTCGAGACACTCAACATAGTCATGTGTGGACCGAGCTTCACTTTTCCTGATGGGCCGTGAGTCCGTGACTATGAACACATTTCCTGGTAGGCCGAGTTGAGACCCAATATTTTGGGCTATTTCTATGCTTTTCTTTTTCCTTTGTTTGGCAATTGGACGCAGCAACACACACACGCAAAAACGAAAATCACACAAGCAATACCATGTCCATTTAGAATATGTCAATTTTGGCAATTGAAGAAGAGACTTATCTTATTGAAACTCTACTTATTGATGATTGGTTGTTTTGGTAATTGATCATTGAGGGAATATTGAATGTGAAACTGAATGTTAATTTTGCTTATGATACGTCAAACTTGACTTTTATAACTAATAAGATGTGATACTACAAGAAATGGAATCATTAAGTCTATACATATATTATTGGGGTTAACATGATTACGAAAAGGGACACCTACCTCGTGATTGAGTTAACTAACATGGGTCATTTTTAAAAGATTATTTAGCAAAGTTGGGGAATATTTGTGAGCACAATACTAAATTTGTTAAATCAAGTGAGTCAAGATTTATGGTTTGTTATTAAAAGATGACTATCTAAATAGGAAACATAGACTTTGGCTTACATCGTATACTCATGAGAGGTCAAAATTCATAAGTTGTTATTCATCAACCTGGTTTTGTATTGTTTTATTTGAATTAACCATTTCCTTAATAGAAAGAGAAACATACGTCTAAGTAAATATTTTGTCAGATCTTGATCTTGTTTATTTGTTTTTATTTGTCATTTGCATTTTCTTTTTAATTTGAATCCAATCTTTCAAACCTTTTTTAAATTAACAAAATACACTTACAAAAAATAAATAATTCATTTGAGTTTTCAATTCACCAACCTCGTCGTTGACACTTCGGTCATTACTTGCTACAGTTGGGTGAATACATTTCACCACATACCTTGGTATTTAGTTTAAGTATTGTCCATTTCATTCTCACGTTGCATTGCATTTCATCATTCCACTTCCCATTATTGTTGAGACCATTTGCGTTTTATGACACGCATTTAACCTCATATCAAGAATGTACTTCAAGTGATTCAAAGAAGAACTTAAAGATATGTCTTTCCTAGCCGAGTTGGATTTAGTGAACAAACACTTGATCATGAACACAACTCAAGAAGATTCAACGACACGTGACAAATGTCTTTGATCCAGTGTGGCTCACCGAGAACAAACTTAGGTATTTGTGTGTGTCAAAATATCTTATAGGCGGGAAGATTTGAAGTGAAGAATGATTGGCAAAATGTGCTCTACATTAAGTACATGACGTTAGAAAGGAGAACAAAAGAAGTTTGAATAGCTAAATTGAGCCTTGCATACAATTACATTCTGGTAACTCAGACAAAGTAAAGAAGCATTTTAGGTTCTTGTACTTGTCCATATGATGTTTGACGCGTGGAAAACAAATACACCTACCAATAGTTGCTTATAAATAGAGAATGTTTGTTATAGTAAATGATATCATTGAGAACATATTCAATAGAGCATTTAAGATTGTTTGAACATTTACTCCTTGAAACATGTTCAACAAGTCCCTTGTGTGTTCATTGACTCAAGAGTTGGTACTTAAACAATTAGTGTGCTAATTTGTTTAAGTACGTATTTGGGGGATTGTATTTGTCATTCAATTAAGTGTGTTAATTAAACAAACAGGATAGACTAGGATTTAGTTGAGCTGAGTCGAGCACAAGCTACTTCAAGTTAAACTTGATACTAGTGTAGACTGATATGGAGTAGTGACTCGAGTCAAGCTTGAGCTACTTATGTAGACTTCAAGTCGATCTCCGATGTTATAAACGTAGCTCGAAAATTTCGCGAGCCTAATGGAGCTTGGGTTATTTTACAAAGTTATCCTTGTACATTATATATGTATACATAATTATCATAATACCTGATGGATTCAAGCTCAAAAGGGTGGCGTCTAACGCGGAAAAATTATTGAGCCTATACTACTAATGTTGATTAATATTTAAATTGATTCTTTAATCGAGTCAAGCTTGTAAATTAAATAATGATTAACTAACCGAGCTCAAGCTTGAATATAAAATCTTGATCAAGCTCAAACTTGAATAAAAGGCTCGATCAAGCTCGAATCAAAGAGTTTCAGTTTTGGTAATCAAGTCAAGCTTAAGTCTAAACTATATCGACTCAACTTAGCTCGTAAAACCCGCTATTAAAAATTATTTCTCTGCGGATTTGCACGGATAGTATGTGAGTGCATATAAAATTCAGAGAAGTGTGCACTCCATACTAAATTCGAATATAAATGTTTGTATAATCTAAGGACCGTGGAATCCGCACTAAAGCCCGCACCACTATTATATTTTTATTTCTGGTTGGATGTAATGACCATTATGTTTTTGTATTCTTCCAAGTTCCAAGCTTCCAGTTCGACACAATTATGTTAAATCATGGCAGTTCAGACATTAATAAGAATGTATAGTCTTGCCTAAATTTCTGACTTCTATGTCTTACTATGATTTTAAAGGTCTAACCCAAATCATGTTGTGTTTGGGCAATTACGTACTTGGGTAGAGTAACCATGGAAAGTTGCATGCGAAGAATTGTGACTCAACAATGTAAAATGTTCTGTAAGTTGAATGAAAGAGCATTTGTTGCATATAGATTGTACGCGGGTGGTTTAGGCATAAGGTAAAGTGGGCGACTTGGACCCGATGTTCCGGGGGCCCGAATTTTTTGAATCTTATATATATATATAACATAAATTATAATGTTATATAGTATTTCTACCTGTAATAATCAATTATGCCCATTAAACATTTGAGAAACCAATCACCTAAAAATTAAACCATGTAACTTAGCCTACATAAACCACTTTTGTAGATTGTCATTGGACAAGAAAACAATTTGTTTATTTTTCTTTGGATGAGTATTGCCAAAAATTTTTGTTTTAGGTTTTGATTTTTATTCATTGTTTAGTTTTATATCTCTAAATTGTTCATTGTTAATTGTGTATCTTTAAATTGTTGATGTTCTACGAGGCTAATGACTTCAAATTTAGGTTTAATCTTTGATTGTCAATTGTGTATTTGTGTATCATTAACATTAATTTATCGTCGTTTTTAAAAATTAGTTTATATAATTTAGTTTGTTGTGTTTAGCCTAGATGCTTTTTTCCCGGCTCGTCCTGGCCCATGAATCTTTAAGTCCGCCTTGACACTTTATTAGTATATGTACCAAAATGGAAAGTGTAAGCAGTGGGGGATCTTGAAGAAAGTCACGGAGGGGGGCGAAAGTCACAGGATCCACAAAATAATACTAAGACAAATAATTTTTCGAACGAAATACGGATAAAATAACACTAAAGAGCGAAAAAAACGGAGGAAGCCAGGCCCCGGGCCCCTAAATAAATCCGCCCTTGAGTGTACGTGTCCTAATTAAGCATTTGTTGTAAATTGATTGTGGTTTCCACAAGCGTTTTTGGTATTAAAAAAAATGAAACAATCAGTTTATAATTATTACAAGCCACTGAACCGGAAGGAAGTGTGTGATCCACATGCAGTTGAAGATAACTTAAAGAATGAAAGCAGTGTGGAATCCACACGACCACCATACATATATCATGTATTGTTTGCACGTTAATTGTTTGCATCCTAGCTAGACATCATATCATCATATTCTTATTGTTACCATCATTTTTGGAGACTTTAAACCAAGCCCTATAGATTAACTTCTTTTCTTTTCTTTTCTTTTTTTCCGTCTGTTTATGGTTCTGTTAGGAAATATACATATATGACTCGAACATGGGATCTCATGCGATGGCTATCCGTAGTTGAATTTTCAAAAAACACAGATTTTAGAATATTGCTCCATCGTTTCTACGTTGCTACTATACAACACTTCACCATATAACTCCTAGATTTTAGAATGCTCTACCAAGAAGGCTAGATATATGATTGTAACATTTCACAAATGCAATAAAAAACCCACTTTAAAAGAATACTCTTCATTCACATTTATCTTTTCATACATTTAAAAAAATATAAAAAGTTTGTCAATTTATTCACGCTTGAAAATGTGATTAAAACTCTAACATTTACAAAATGTTTAGCAACGTGAACAAATACTATAGATATCTACACTTGAAAGTGTGAAAATTAATTTGTGACACCGAATTTTGCGTTAAGAAATCTAATGTTACAATTTGATTTTTACACTTTAATTAGATGTAACTCCTTTCCTTTCTCTAAAAGCACAAGAAATAGATAATTGCATTTTGTAAGTCGAAGTTTTCTTTAATTAACTTAATTACATCCTTCCTGTTTGTTTCCTTTCTTCCGCAAAAACCCTTCGGAAAGTAATTGGAACATTAAACTATGTGGGAACAAGTTAATTAATCTCGTTTCAAATGCTTATAGATACTTTAATTAAATAAGGTAAAGACAACAATATATGTTTGATATTACATAATTGTGTTTAGGACGTGACATTGATTGCATAAAAAGAAAGACATACATTTTATTATCACAAGTAGTAAAATTAAAGGACAATTAATGAACCCATTGCAAGTAATTAGCCAGTAGTGCCAATCAACTTGGTTAATCCAAATGTGATGGCCATAGCCATCAACCCTCCAAACAAAACCCTAA
The DNA here is from genome assembly GCA_025447715.1 of Asclepias incarnata. Lineage (NCBI taxonomy): Eukaryota > Viridiplantae > Streptophyta > Magnoliopsida > Gentianales > Apocynaceae > Asclepias > Asclepias incarnata. The sequence continues at coordinate 22,928 of JAOEHQ010047608.1, read as the reverse complement.
AACAAGACTTCACCACAGGAGTTCCTCCAAGAATAGATCCAATCCATCCGAAGACGACTAGGGCCAAACTCACCGCCGCTACCACCACACCCAACCTTACCTTATGGTCCCTTATGAAGGATGCAGCAAGTAAAGGAACAATCGCTCCTATGGTAAATGCAAGAGCTGAAGCTATAGCTGCTTGCATAGGATTTGGCAACTGTTCTTTATCTTTTTCTTCCTCATTATCTGCTACCATGCTATTTTGTCTTTTCTTTTGAGCCACTTCTACATCTAGCTGAGTGTATACCGAAACAAATTCTCCTATTGCCATGCTACATGCGCCCGCAACTAGACCAGCAAAACCAGAAATAACCATGGTTTTGGCGTCTTCCTTCACAGCTCCAACGCCCATCATTAGAGATGCAACAGAAACCAAACCATCATTAGCTCCTAACACAGCTGCGCGGAGCCATTGTCCCCTTTGAGCATAATCACAATCCTCTTCAGACAACTGGCATTGTTTTGGATCAGATTGATCTTCAGGGATTGAAACACAAAAGTTATTTTGGTTAGTTGCCATGAAATTAAAGTTAGAGAAGGCTGGAAAAGAATGCTATACACGAAAGATGAAAGGGGTTTAATTAAGAGAACAAGTTATAATTTGCTTGTGAAGATTATAATTCCACCAAGAGGCTATTTATAGAAAGGAACGATCAATGTTTTAGATGATCAAAAACAATAAGACAGTATTCAAGGTACAAAAACTTCATAGTGGGACTTGCACTTAGAAATAAACTAATCATGATGATTACACCTTTAATTGTTTTTAAAACTTCCTAGCTAGCTATGAAACATTATCGTTGGGGGTGTGAAGATTTTTACCTTCCATAAGTTAACACATTATTATTAATTCATTAGTAATTAGTAAATATCCAAATCCGGGTTTCTCCAAGTAGACGTACTTTACTAGCTATAGCAGATTCAGTTTCTTACATAGCGTTCATGCGCTTCACTGTTAATTATATAGCCCTGGTTCACAATGAACTTGTATTCTAGCTTCTTAAGAAAAAATTGTCCAAATATGTTCATAAGCGGAGCTAGTAGGGGGGCTAGAGGGTGTTTGGCCCCTTCAACTAGCACAACTTTTTATGTAAGTTTTCATCCCCGGCTCAAATTCAAATGGATTTTTCAATCGGCCCCTTCGATCGAATCAACCAATAAACCATGAAGCTGTATCAAAAAACATTAATGGCAATTAACGCCTAGTTTCTACCATAACTAGTCATTGTTCCATATACTTCTACTTTCTTATTGTTTTTTTTTGAACGGCGAGTTAGAAGTTAGATCATCGAGCGCAATGCAGTGACATCTAAATGGGAACGAGTTACACACCCGGCTTTGCTGGGGGGTTGCGTGGATTCGAGTTGTACTTTCTTATTGTTTGTTACCCGTTTTTTTACTTATTTACTTTATTGAAATATGAAAAGTCGGGCCTTTAACATCAAATCTTGGCTTTGCCTCGATCTGTCCATGTTTAACCTAGTACTAAAATTATGAAAAGTCTAAATTGATTGAACAACACCCAAACAACAAAAAGAAACCGAACCTAGAACTCCTAAGAAGGTGGTAGACATGCAGTATAGGATATATATAACACACTCAGCATGCATATCATGAGAGATTTGGTGGATGTTGTATTAATAATTTAAAATTCAAAGGAGTGTGCACTTCACACTAAAGTTGCAAATATCTATAGTTATATAATCTTAGGGAGCGTGGAATCCACAAGAACGCTATCACCGCCTCCATAAACAATTCAATGGATAGTCCTTTACTTTCTTGTTTCTAGTGGGATATATGTAATGGTGATATTATCTTATTGTATTTCTTCAAGCTGCCAATTAATTAAGACATGAATTCCTACCTAAATACTGCAAGAGCTAGGCACATTAAAGTAATTTTACCAAATATTCTCACCAGGCCATGATATAGAAGGTACAACTTTAATTAACCGAATCGTCACTACAAGAAAATTAACTTTTGGCGACACAACCTTTTCAGCGACGACATCATGTCGTCGCCAAAGGAGCACTAAACGACAAAAAAAAAAAATCTGTTTTTTTACTTTGGAAGTCAAACGATCATTTGGCGATGTCATCGCCGAATGGTATTTTCCTTTTCTTTTTGAGTTAAATTTTAGGGGAAAATAGGACAAAAAAGATAAATATCGTCACAAAAAACTTTAGGCGACGAAGCTTTGGCGACAATTGGTGTAGTCGTTAAATGTCGTCGCCAAAGGCTTTAGCGACGACAATTTGAGCCTTTAGCGACAAAAATAAGCGTCGCCAAAAGCCTATTTTCTTGTAATGCATGAGGCGTCATACACTTGAGCATGGAAGCAATCTGAAATAGTAGGTTACTGTGGGGGACTTGATGTTAAGGACTATAGCTAGAATTGAAAGAGTAGGTTTTTGATCTTGTTCTGGGAGCCTTTATCTTTGTTTTAAATCATTGATCGAGTTTATAGGTACGTTACTTCGGTACTTCTTAATCCTTTATAATGGGGTAGAGGGGCGTTTGTTCTTGTTTTGTCATTTTTAGGGATCCAAAAATTTTAGTAAGCGCAACTAGCTAGAAGCTCGAAAACATTACAGTTACATCAAAGAATGACTTGATCAGTACTTCTACAATTCCCCCAAAGATAAAAAAGAACGTTTCAATATCAAACTACATAATCAATTGGCATATACAATTCAAATGTTTTGTTCTCCACACAAATTAAATATTACAAAGATAAATAGTTAATCTCATACATCTAATGCGACACCGTTAGAGGTGACATTTTTGACCCATTTACTTCTAAACATGTCAATTTGATTATGTTTAATCTCATACAAATGAAATTGAAAGGCGAAAGATAAACAGAGAATGTCTAAGAACTTCTTTTGTTGCCAAAACCGGCAGATAAAATGGACAAGTGTTTTTATGAGTCAACCCGGCATGGATGTGGGTTTCTCATGGCTCAAAAAAAAAAAAAAATTATTTATTATTATTTTTTTTTTTGCAGTTCAGCTCCACGTTAGAAGCTGTCAATGGAGCTCTGTCTCATCTGGTTTCTTTTTCTCTCTTGGGACTATTATTTTTTTTTATTTTCGTCGACATGCCTAAATTGAAGGTATTTTTCTTCTCTATAAGCCCTGTCATTACTGTAAAATAACAATCAATATACACTATACACTTGTACTCGTCTTAGCAATTAAGTTCCGGTATAAACAATAAGGGCTGAACCAAATTTATTTGTCAGTTTAATTACTATAATCATTCACAAAAGAATAAAACATTTTAAACGTAGGAACTTTTTGTGCTGAAAGTACATCAGTTGATCAAACTCAAGATTTACATATGTATGTTTATGAAGCCTTAACCAAAGCTCGGTCTTTTAGTAAAGCCTCGGCAGCCTTCCTGCCTGAAACCAAAGCCCCGTCAAACGTTGCACTAGTTCGATGATCCCCACACACATACAACCCTACATCAACTTTCGGGTTCTTCATTAAATCCGTAGGCGGGCATTGGTTTGGTTGTGCAAACTTAACCCGATATGTCCTAAGGTAATTCCACGAGCTTGCCACTTCCGGACCAAACCAACTACTAAGCTCCTCAATCACTTTATCCCGTAATTCCTCATCAGACTCGTCCTCGTACAACCCAATAAGTGAAACGGACACCAATACTTTCCCAGGCGGGCCATACGAAGGAGCTACATTCGTGGCAAAAAACATATTATTCACAATACCATGACCCGACCCGTTTATAAACAAAACCGGGTCGTTCACTGGAACTTCGCTTCTCTTGGCCGAGAAATACAAACAAACCGTGCTCCGGGCTGGTCGGCCCGGCTGTTTAAATTCATTAGATTCTCCCGCCAAAAGCTTAACAGCTTCTGGTTCCTCAACCGCAACTATCACTCCATATTCAGCTCTAAAAACCTCACCATTGCTCAATCTTATATCATAATTTGACCCCGATTTCTCAATAGATGTTACCCTCTTATTTAAAATAACCGAATTGGCAGGCAGTTTGGCTGCCAACTGTTCAGGTATCGCAGAAATCCCCTTCGCGGGCAGGGTGTTATCGCCTAAAGCTAGACACTTGAAGATGAAATTGAAAAGCCTCGAGGTCGTTTCAAGCTCTCTATCGAAGAAAATCCCACCGAAAAACGGACGAAAAAACCGATCCACAATCGAATCCGAAAACCCAATTCGTTTAAGCAAAGTAATAGTGGAGGTCTCATCACCAGAAAATATTTGCTCATCAGATTGAGTCAAAACCCTCAGTCTAGTAACAGCAATTAAAGATTTATCAACAATAGTTCCAATGGGGTTTGTTAAAGATTGAAGAGCATCAGCCAGGTGGCGTAAAGGGTCTGCTACAGTATGGAAGGTTCCATTGTAATAAACTTTAGCACCTGAGTAAAATTTTTGGAGGTTTAAAGTTTCGTAATTGAGGATTTTTTTGGCTTCTGGGTATCCGGTGATGAATATTTGGAAGCCGCGGTCGAGGAGGAAGCCGTCGAGGGTGTCGGTGCGGACACGGCCACCTACGGCGTCGGAGGATTCAATGAGGAGAAAAGGGGTGTTATTGGAATGGAGATGGGTGGCTGCAGCTAAGCCGGATAGACCCGCGCCAATTACGATGACTCCGGTTTTGTTCGGGTTTGGTTGGGATGATGTTTGGGTTGGTGGGGTGGTTAGGGATATTTGGGAGGTTATTTTGGGTGGTGATCGGAGGTGGTTACGGCGGCGGAGGTGGTGGGGGTGATGCAAGGTGTGGTGAGGAGTGAATGTGGAGGAGATAAATGAATGAGTGGTTATGGTCATTCTGTTGGCATTTTGATTGAGTGGTACACGCTGTTGGGTTTTGTTAAAGGGGCTTTATCCATATCCATATATATAGCTTTCAAAAGTTGGATATCGGATCATTAAAAAAAGTGTACGTATATACATAAAAAATTTCAAATAAAGAAAAATAGGTAAAATCTCAGTTTTGCCACAACTGATATTACATCTAACATAACAAAGCCACTAATTTCTGTTCATATAATCTGATGAGCAAACCTTAGCAACAGAAGAAAAAAAATGCACTGATGGTTAACAAAGAAGCTAACTTTATAATCGGATAAACGAAATATGCCATACACTCGTACTCGTTTTAGGAGTAAAGTTTTGCTATAAGCATGTACCAAGCAAGCAGAATACACAGTTTTACTTGTAAGTATATGCAGTTCTGTCAAAAGGCCTTGAACCACTCAACCAAGTATGTTTGTTTAGCTAAATCATTCACAAAAGAATAGAAGAGTATGCATATAGTAATGGGAGTTTGTTGAGATAGAAAAGAGGATTTAGAATAACCGACTACTCTGGACAAATCTGACTGAATACTGGCAGCCTCTTATTTCTTCTGGGACCGTATAGAACATTGTTCATGCAAGCATCGAAATCTTCAGCAGTTTGAATGTCAATACCATCATCTGCAGGGGCCCAATTCATGCTTTTAAGTTTCACAATGCTGCTGCTTGTGGGCTCGTCTTGTTTAATAGCTGAAGTGGACACTGTTGGAGATGATACTGTGGATGTTTCATGGTGCAGAAAGCGGCAGTTGGAGCCAAATGAACAAGTTCCTGCGCTGTAATTTTTGCAAGGGGTCTGTGCACATTTTCCAAAAAAGGATAGAAAGTTAGGTGTGCGGTATTATAATTACAACTCACAAAAGGATACAGTTGAAATGGTGGTTTGTTTTACCACATGTGGGCTCTTGTAGGATACTGGTGATGGACGCAGCTCCTTATTTCCATGTGCCAACTGTGATAAATGAAGTGGCAATGTTATAATCTACATTCAAATTGCCTATGTAACATTATAATTGGAATAATCTATTCAAAGAGAAGTCACACGAAGCACCAAGGCATAAAGTTTAACACTTTCACTCAAGGTTTCAAGTCAAACGCTTAAGCTTAGAGCAGTATATAAAGATGTATAATGGGTTAGTTTAGATTTAAAGTCGGCGTGTAGTGGTTACATAAGAAAAAGGGATGGATAGCAACGTTCAATGTCAAAGGCTTTTAGGAGTAACAAGATGCCTAACAGAATAACCCAATATGTATGTCGCCTATGTTCAGCACAAATGTAGTGTGATGGCAGAGACTCCAACAGACAGGTCCAAATGATGATTGATTTAAGTCTTTTTTTATAACTCTAATCTTAGTGAGATCTAATATGTATAGCTCACATGATACTACATGTAAGACTAAAGTGTTCTTCAAAACCTTATAAAGACAAAAGTGATGAACAAGTTAGTTACGGATGACCGACACAAGTTAAAGATATTATGCACTTTGGATACAATATGACTAAAAATCAAATGACTTCACACAGACTAATCTAAAGCTTGGATTTTTATTAATGGCATCCAGCATTTCCAGGTTACAGATTAAACATGTTAAACTAGAATATTGTGGTTCAGTTGGAACAGTGGTTATGCATTATACTACCTACTTAATCTAGCAAATAGTTCATTTTAGGAGTTCCATCTGAGCAGAAGATGATTAACAAAAATCTTATTAATAACTCTTGATTTGTATGGGTCACATGGAACTACATTAAAGCTGCGCCATTTATCGAATCCATCTAAATTTACAATAATATAAGTGATGAACTTGTGACTTATAGATGACAAAGACAAGCTGCAATATTTGTAGTTTGGCTACACTATAACTATGAATCAAATGTTTTAGATAGAATACACATTTACAAAGTACAGATATGTTTGTCCATGAAACCCTGCTGTTTCAGATTGCGAATTACAAGGTTAAACAAAAAGATCATGGGTTATTATCAGATTCAAACATGGTTACACAGAAAAAAAGGGATGGAAAGCAACGTTCAATTGCGAAGGCCATTAGTAGTAACAACAGGAATGTACTGTGATGGCAGAGACCCTGACAGAGAGGTATACTGGTTGTTTATTTTGAATCTTGTTTATAACTCTTATTTGGTGAAATTTAATATGTATAGCTCAAATGGTACTGCATTTAGGACTAAAGTGTTTATCAAAAACTCATAAACATGATGAGCTACTTAGTTACGGATGACGAACACAAGTTAAAGATATTATGCATTTCGGCTACACACTGACTGTCAAATCAAATGCTTCAGACAGTGTACTTAAATCTAAAGTTCAGATTTTTATTCATGGCATCCTGCATTTTCAGGTTGCAGATCAAACATTGCATTATACCATACTAGACAATTGTACAATAGATTATATTAGAAGGTCTTATGTGTAACTTTGTAATCTATTTATATCCTTTGTAATTATCAATATAATATACAATAATACAACATAATTTACCAGTTCATTAGTTCCATTCGAGTATAAGATGCTTGATATAAACCTTATTTATCACTCTTGATTTGTATAGCTCACATGACACTACATTTAACTTAAGACTATATCATTAATCAAGTACATCAAAATTTACATACATAAAAGTGCAAAGACGAGGAAAGATATTCTGTAGTTTAGCTACACTATTATTGAGAATCAAATGCTTCAGATAGAATACATAAGTGCAAAGTTCAGATTTTTATTCATGGCACGCTGCAGTTACAAGTTGCAGATAATAAGGTTAAACTAGAAGAGCATGGTTAACACTAATTATCTATAATGCTACCTACTTAGACCATCAAATAGTTCATTTTTGAGTTTAAAACTTGCATGATCTATCTAATATGTTGAAGACTTTATCCCTTTTCTGTTTTTCACTACTCGGTAGTATCACCTTTTACGTAGCACTTAATCCTGTTTAAAAACCAAAGCAGGGATAGGGACAAACCTGGCATTTCGTTCCATAACGGCAGAAACCAGAATTCTCCGCGTAAGGCACACAGAGGTCCTGCTTATAGTTCTTTCCACTGGATGATGAGCTACCAGAATCTGTCAAAGACAATGACGAAGATCTACTCCTATCAGATGATGAATTCTTCACTAGAACACCATCCATCACCAGCACACCTTCCTCCCCCTTCGCTGGAGTAATGTTACCAAAAGGAAAAGGTGACCTTGACTGATGTGGTGGCTCTATTCTTGCTAAGTTTTCCCCTCCCCGAATACCACTGCTGCGATGATACTTGTATTCAACTAAAGGTGGATAATCTCCAGCAGACATAGGTGACCCCATAAGGGACCTAGCAGATTGCATATATCTGAGGTGTGGGGAATTCAAACCCTTTAAAACAGTGTTATGGCCATCAGGTGACGCGTATGGATCCGGCATATAACCTGGTTGCTGGTAGTAAGGATTCGGTGATCCGTAGTTCTGTATCGGTGACAGGCTACTGCGTTTAGGAAAGTTTGAGTTGGGAATACCATAGTAAGTATCCATCTGTACCTAATTTTAACAATTCACAAAAGAAAATGTCAAACATTTTTACAATATACATATTCCTCTATTCCTTAATGTTACAGAATCAAAGATTTGATAAAATTAAATCAAATACTATGTTTATCTTAGCAAACTTTCTTCAATTATAATAATTAATTTCCTAATTTGCAGAGATTTAGCAAAATTCTCTCCTCACATTATGCAATTCCTATACATTCTGATCACAGTAATCATATAGCCTTAGATATACTGCCACAAACACATTCATTCAACAATTTCATGTATATTCTCTGATCGCGATACTGAAAACATAACTAAACTTCAAAGGCGGTACATTTTTGTTCCTTAATATCAAATCGATACAAAATTATGATGAGCCAAACGTACTTTCCTTAAATTATATAATTCCTCTGTATACAGTCTAATCACAATAAATAAGATCGTATTTCCTGATATCAAATCGTATTTCCTTAATATCAAATCGATACAAAATTAGATCGTATTTCCTTAATATCAAATCGATACAAAATTATGATGAGCCAAACGTATTTCCTCTGTATCTATCACACACTTAAACAATGAAACTATCAATTCATCACTAAATAGGCATTTTGCTAAACTTCTAACCGAAAAATTAAGTTCCTAAACATGCATAATGAGTAACTTTCACGCTTAATAACGAAACTAGCAAATCGATACAAAATCACGAAGAACAGAACTTAATTTCCTAGTTTCTAAAGATCTAGCTTAATTATCTCCTCATATTATTTATTTCTTCTGTACACAAACACTTTCGCTCAACAACTTCATATATATATATATATATACACAAACATATATACATAAACATATACATATATATAAATACACACATAAGTATCAATTCATATTCCGATAAACTAAACAGAACGTAACGAAACTGCAGAATTTCCCGCCAAAATTCAAAATTATAACGAACCGATGAGAATGATGTAGAATTCGATCAGTTTTACCGTAAACCGGAGCGTAAAACGCGATAAAAGTAATGAATTCAACGGAATTTAGAGAAAACCCGAACTCAATTACCTGAGAGAATGATGAAATCGATGAAAGTGTACGGATCAGAAAAACGGAATGAGATAATAATACTAATAATAATGATGGAGAAAATGTGATGGAATTGATATATGCATATATATATATAGCAGTTAAGTGATTTCCACCGCCATTGATTATGTGTGTTTTTTTTTTTGTTTTAGCTTTCTGTAACTGAAAAGAAAGAAGAAAGTGATGTGGAGGTTGTATTTATAGACGAAGATGAACTGGAAGTGGTTTGACTTGTGAAGTAAAAAGGTCAAAAGTCTGGAAGTTACTTTTTAGCCCTTTAAGTATTGGCGATGTTTCGATTTTTGCCAGTTAAGTTGTTTTTATATTGGGAGAAAAAATAGGATCCAAATTTTGGTCATCTTTATTCCTTAGAGTGTGCGATGTCGATGTCGAGACTTTTTGATCGTAATGATTTACGATTAGGTAGATTTTCCTCGTTATTCTGTTTGCATCAATCTAAGTTTTTTTTTAACATAATAAAGTAGAATATGTTATTAATTACTGATTTAAAATAAATATGCGTCGTTATTATACGTAAAAGAAATAAGTTTGAAAAGATTTTAAGGACCGAAAATAAGAAGAAAAAAAACAAAAATCGTCTTCTAAATTTCGCTATTCCCTCAAGGTAAAAACTAAAAGTTTAATTACGTTAATGGTTTCGAATATAAAAATGTTAAACATGAAATTTTAAAATATGTCATTGTTTAAAAGATTTATAGTATATTATCATTATCATACATGTATAAACCACTAAACTAAAGCAAAAGTTCTAAGAATAATTGATGTTTAATCATTAATTTGTTTCAAAAACGAGTTTTATGATCAATCATGTTGAATGTTCAAATCAGAATTTTAAGTCGTGAAACTTAACCAAATACATATATATCAATTTAAAGCTAAAAATGAAAATTACCTTAAATCGACGTTCTTTCAAAGATGTATATAATATTATACTAGGGTTTTTGCTCTTTGTTTTAGAATTCGAAACGAAGATTATATGTATTTTTATTGATATATATAGAGTCATACATTGAAGATAAACCCCAAAAGGTATCCTGATTAAAATCTAATTCCCGTTTTATTTTAATATATATCCATCCATTGCATAAAATAGACCCACCATTTATATTTTTGACGTATCTAATCCCCAAAACAAAATAAATTATTATTTTCTTTGTATGTTGCAATAAAACCATCAAAATTGCAAGTTTAATAGCTACGTGATAGAGGTTTTTGCCTCTCGAGAAGAAACCCAGGGTTCAATCCTTAGTATTTCTAAGAATTTAAGTTATTACTATCTAACTTATAGGCTAATTTGATTGAAACCATGAGATGCCATAAAAAACCGGCAAATTTATAGTCACATTGTCTTCCGATTATCTGTTATTGGAAATAATAATTACTAGTTGTGAAAAATCTGAATAATGATATTGTCGTTATTCCGCCTTAACGATCGAATGGGTGAGAAAGTCGCTCGATAGCAAACAACTTGGTATTCAATCTTTTACTATCGATCTCGTTTGTACCATAGTGGCTCACTCATTACATTTTCGATACAATATGTGAAATAGTTAAATACAATGTCTAGACTGGTTTGCTAACATGTTAAAGAGAGCGACTCATTTGTTAAACTCGTTTAAATTAAAGGCATTTGTAATTGAATTTCAAAAAAATGTAATAGAACAGAAACTCTTTTTACCAGATAAGAAGGAAATAACAAATCTTTTTGCCTTTTAAAAATCATCTTTTATCATTTAAAATTAATTGAATTCTTTATGAATATATTCTATTATTCTTTCTAGAATTTGTTAAGAATCGTATTACATAAAATGGTGACGTTTTATTTGATAAAAATATTGTCAACTGACAAGTGACAAGTACCTGTTTACATGTCATCGTCAATATTATTGTAATTATTTTGTTTTGTAATACCAATTTAATTTTAATTTGTCATCTAAAGATTATTAGTCAAAATGTAGACAAGACTTTACTTGTAAATATCAGGATCAAAAGTCCATTAAAAACCAAGCTGATTTCAGCATTACAATTGAGATTAGGAAGCGATCCGTACACTTCTCATTTTTAGCCATACATCCCAACAAGAGATAATCGGACTATTTTATTTTTGGCTCATTTAACGACCATCTTTTTGGTTTAAGGACAAAATAGTCAAACCATCCGTTTTAGTGGTGTATGGCTAAAAGTGAAATGCACGGATCACCTCCCATTGAAATTGTCATCTTAAGTACATATACATAAAATAAGCCAAGTTGTACAATAAAATTTGTATAAAGAAAAAATACATCACATTTTTATCATACAACATGAATGTGAAAAAGTCACCAATGAAAGGCATTTATACAAACACACATAAAATTAACTTCAACAAATCAAATACTTGTCTACATTTCAAAATCTAAATTTTCCATTACACACCATCAACGGTGGCATTCTTCAGGTTTCCTCCTAGCAAGGATAGCAAACCGCCGCCATGAACACGCCCTTCTGGAACCGTGAACTCCAAGCTCTTCTTACTGTTGCCATTATCATGCCCTTCTCCGTGCTTTTCTGAGCTCATTTGCGTTGTATATGATGAAAATGCAGATTTCATTGATGGGGGGACTAAAACCTGAGGAGGAATTAGGTGCCGTCTTTTGGCCGGCTTTTCTAGGGAATCGATGGAATCTGAAACGATGCTGACTCCAGATGAAGAGCAAGTGTTATCAAAGCTGGTTGCAATGGTTGATGCTGGAGCCGGGACAAGTCCATGGAAGAGCCCTGGTCCGATTCCCATTCCGAAACTGCCCTTTTTGCTTACATTAGATTCTCTATCTTGAACCATGCTAGCATGCGCCGCACATAATCCATTCTTCCCCCTAGCGAATTTCTCACAATTACCTTCTCCCCCCCAATTGCATCGCTTCCCACCACCGTGAGCCTTACAGAAGTCGGTGCTACCTTGGGCTGACTTTGTACAATTCTCGGATTTGCACCGCTTTCCACCACCGTGCTTCACGCAGCAATCGGTTCTGCCACGGGCACTTTTGGTGCAACCAGGGACAGAACACCTTTTCCCACCACCGTGAGCAACACAAAAGTTGGTTCCACCATGCACGCTTTTAGGACAAATACCACCACCGTCATAAAGGCATCGTTTGCCTCCGCCATGGGCTTTACAAAGCGGCGTGCTACCTTCAGCACCTTTGGTACAGCCAGCAAAAATACAACGTTTTCCACCACCATGAGCCTTACAATACATAGTGCTTCCTTGAGCTCCCTTGTTGCACCCTTGGAACTGGCATCGCCGACCTCCACCATGAGATATGCACAAACCAACCTGCCCTTCAGCACTACGAGTGCAGCCCTCCACTTTACACCTCTTTCCACCACCGTGTTTAATGCAGAGGCCCGATTTGCCCCTAGCTGCTTTACTACATCCAGAAGAATGGCCACACCGTCTCCCACCACCATGTGCTATACAATACTCCGTCCTACCTTCTGCACTTTTTGTGCAGCCGAGATACTGACACCGCCTTCCACCGCCATGAGCCTTACAATACGCAGTTCTACTTTCGGCACCTTTATTACACCCCAGTTTCTGACATCTCTGCCCTCCACCATGACCAATACAAAGACCTGTAGCTCCTCTAGCCCCTTTTGTGCACCCTTCAAACTTACATTTCTTAGAATTGCTTGTTTGGTGGTCAGACATGGTCCCCATAGAGTAATCTGACATAGCCGATAGTTCAGAGCTTAACTGCGGGACATGATACGAGTTTTCCCCAGGCTCCAAAAGGTTATGCATTTGCATTCTTGGAGCCAGAAGAAGAGACGGCATATAGCCACCTGATTTCTTTGCTGACGTTGACCCTTCGTCAATAGGTATCTCAAACCTGTTATTACTACCCTTGTGAGTAAAACTAAATGTATTCGTATTCAGATCGCTCAATGACATAACACAATGATCAGACAGGCCAAGTTTAAGAACCGAATCACCCTCACAAGACAACCCCTTAGATTCAGAGGCGGGTTTTTTGCTTGTGGAAAAATAATCATTAGAATATACACTTGGTGTAGGTCCCAACCCGAGGACCAGTCTGCAGCCATCATCTGCTGCTGCATTCGTAATATTTTGATCTGTAGATTTTTCTCGGTTTCCACCATAACTAAAGCAGTCCAAGCTTAACGTGGTATTACTATTACCACCGTGGTAACTTTTATTCAGTTCACCGTTACAAGAAACAAGTGCAAGACCATTATTGAGATCCATTTGTGGGTTATTGTATACCATTTTTGTGAAAGAAATTGAAGAAGTTGGGGGGTAAGTTTTAGAGAAAATACGTATCACATCTACAGATATCTGTATATCAAAATGAACAGAAATAGAAAAGCTTCCAGTAAGCTAGCTCCACCACTTACAAAGCCAGATGTATCCGACCTATCCATTCAGTTGAAGGCAGCCCAAAATGGGACTCGCCCTAACCGCTTAGATAATCACCATCTGATAACATTTCTGGCATAGAACCCGATTACATTGTCATCAGAGATTGGTGGCGTTTTAAGGTCGGCAAACTCTCTAAAACTTTTAATACGTAAGTCTTTAACCTTCATTCACCTGCCATTTAAACAAACAGATAGTCGTAAACACCAAGTAACGCACATGAATCAAATTTGAGAGAAACAAATATGATGTTGTGTGTATATATATATATATATATATATGACCTGAAATTACGAAGGTCTAACATTCAAGTACTTTTGAAATCTTAACAACAAACTTATACCTGCCGAATAAGTTAATACATTAATCCCGACCAAGTTGATACATTAATCTGAAAGCGATTCGAAATTTAAGCTGATATTTGCGCGATTTCAAATTCTAGTCCAAAAATTGATACTATATATATAATACCTATACAAAATATCATTTAGTTACATTCAAACTTAAAAAACATTCTTAGTTTAATCCATCTGTTCTGAATCCAATATGTGTGTGTATATATTACTGTAATAATTAGCTAATACTATATATATCTAAACATATAGAAACAATCTAATTACCGAAACTTGGGAATAGAACACATGATATTTATATTGCACATAATAACAAAAAATAATAAAAAATAAAAATTGAGGAAAAATATGAAACATATTAAGTTTAATAAGAAACCACATATTAAAATATAAAATACAAATTATAGTAAACATGGAAAAAGGAAAGAAACAAAAAACCATCAGTTATCTCAGCTTATAATAATTGTTGATTGATAAACTTATATCAAAATCTACCAAATTAACATACAAGTACTTAAATTTAATGATACAAATAAATAAATAAATAATATATAACTTATAGAATAAAATTCTTCAATATGTAACAAAAACATATATTAATTATTATAGATAAATATGAAATCGAAGTGAAAGTATATATATATATATACCTGAAGAAGCAAATACACCCAGCAAAAAAAAGAACAGATCTAAAAACAAGTGATTTAAGACATAAAATACACCCAGCAAAAACAGGGGGTTGACAGGGAAACTGATAATGTTTTGGAATGAATAAATGAATGAATGAAAGTTTTAAGAAAGACAAAGATGAGAGAAAAATGAGGAAATATAGATATGATGATGTTTGCACAAGTGGAGTAATTATTTGGTAATGAAGCATAAAATAAATAAATAAATTTGATCCAGCACAAGATATTCATTCATTCATTCATTTGTTTAGTCCTTGTGTTTACTTCGATGTACATATTTGGTCTCTTTATTTTTGGTTCTTTAAGTACGTTGGTAATGTCATTAAGATATCATATGACATTTCAAATCATGTATTTAAGTTCCATATCACATCAAATGTTGGTTAACTTAAGTACGAATGGTATATTTAGGTAGTCTTTGTTTTTGTATTTGATTGATATAACGAGTACAAGCATTAAATAATAAGCATCTTTTTTTTTTTCAAAAGGTGTGGATGCGTGTGAACATTTTTAACTTCGAATGTTTCTTCAGCACGAGTCATTGTCCGTCTCATAAAAATAGCTCCACGCAACTACCCTAACATAATGGAGCACGTTAGAGGCACGGCTTGAACCCAAGACCTTCTTATCTCCAAAAGTCACTCCAGAAGCATATTTTTTATTTAGATTTAATCCGTAAAGAATGAGTCGATTTAAAATGTCACAGATATGTTGCTTTATTTATTAAGTTCTTAGATTTCCATATTATTACTTTTTATATATATATATATATATATATTGTCTTTTCAGCATACAAAACAAAACAATTGTCTTAGAGGATGTTTGGGATTGCGATTAAAACATGATTTTTTGATTATTGCATCTTCAAATCGCAAATAATCTGTTATTGGTGTTTGGCAACATATTTTTCAAAAGTGATTATTTGCGATTTGGTAGCTTCAAAACGCAATTTCAAAGAAGCACCTCCCCACCTACTGCAGCTAAACGCCATAATCTTTCTCCTGCTAAGATGACATAAATACCCTTAAAATTTCTACCTCATTTTCTTTCCTTGCAATGACAACTTTTTCCCACTAGTATGTTCGGTTATTTTCTAACTGATAATCCTTCACCCCATCTCTTGTTGACGCCAACAATGACTATATTTCTTTTCCACTGCTGCTTGCTTTTTCAAATTTGTTATAATGTACTTGTAATTATGAAATATTTGTTTTTTTTAGAACGGAATTATGAAATATTTGTGATTTACAAATCAAGTGTGTAATGCTTTTCTCGTTCTGTAATTTACATATAATCTTATTGTGAAGGAATATAATTTTCGAATAATATTTTTGCTAACTACTTCGTAACAAGTATAGTTGTAAAAAGTTTAATTTGTTATAAATCATATAGAAGTGATGCTATATGTTAAATTCAAAATATTAGAAATTTTAATAATGTCCTTTTTGGCCATTTTACATGTTAGGTCATAAATAACCTTGTTTACCAAACACTTAATAGAGTGATTATTTGATTATCACATTATCAAACATCAAAATCAAATCCAAACACTACTTTTTTATATCACGTTTTGTTACAATAGATTATCTGATTATAATTATTCAAAACGCATAGCCTTTGATAATGAACATCCAACTTAAATATCCCCTCTCCCCCTACCTCTCATTCACACGCTAACACCAAAACACATACCAAGCCCTAATCCACCATTAAACATTCAATAAAGCTCAATTTCATACATAACAAACATGCCAACACAAAGCACCAAAATTAGTTTTGCAAAGAATGATTCACCAAGAAATCATATCAAACATGTTGCCACTTTCTGCAAGTTCTAAAATATTTCAAATATATATCATGCCAAGTAACAACATGAACGAAAATTGCAAACAGTCAAAGATTTCATGAGATTCATATAAAAACATGAATGAAAGTTGCAAAACCCCCTCTAATTTCATAGGAGGCCATTCAAATGACTGATCACTCGGCCGGCCTTAAATTATGTTCCATTCAAAAGTTGTCAAACCTTGTAATGCCATACAATTCGAAAGTTATGGTCAAACTTGCGGGTTTTCCTGCAACAAGTTCCAGTTTCTCAACAAACCCACGTATACTAATGATCATTGCTCTAATTGATTAGAGTACAACTACAATGTATAGATGGGAGAAGTTCAACTTTACTCAGATCATTTCATGGAGAATTTCTTTTGAATTATTGGTGTAAATAATTATACGCCTCACTTCGACAGAAGGGAGGCTAATGCCTTCAAACTACTATCGATGATGTTTATTGACATATAAAGGATTCTTCACCCTTTCGTTGATTCAAAAGTAGGTGGGAAGATTTATGCAACTCATACTTAAAAATGGTATAATAGCAAGTACACTCCAACCTTCCAGAAGTGTACATGAAAAATTCACATATGAGGATATCGATTCATGTGATTCTCATGCATACACATTGTCAACATTTAGTAAAAGAGCAAAAGCATTGCTAATCATTAAAAGAGCAGAGGATATAATTGGTGTGTATGCCTAAACATGCTACTTACTAACGACTTTTTTTTCGGTAATCATGGGTGTCCTAATCGCTTTGCGAGCAGATTAATATCAAGAGCTGACTCGCTTTGCGTGCCCAGAGTCAGAGCAGGTGAGCCTTTGTGGCCAATAGGGTATATTTTTCTAAAGAACCAAGGAAACTTACTAATGACTTTAGCACATCATGAGTATGTTTTATGCTCTTTATTAGCAGTTCATGAACTCAAAGTTAGTGGCGAAGCCAGGAATTTGATTTAGGAAGGACCAATTTTTTTTAACCTAGACACTAGTTGAAAAATGGTAGCGAAACAACATTAATTTATTTCATAAACAACAAATATATAGTTCACAAATAACAACAATATAATTGCAAAACTATATAAAGACAACAATATTACAATAGCTAAATAAAGTCATTACATCAACCTAGCTACCGCCTATAGGAAGAATGGAAACAATTTCGTAAACTACAGCAACTCAACCATATTGTTGCATGAAAAACAACTCATAATTAACACCGGAAAGCACATTAAAAAAAAATAGCCTAAAAATATACACAACATAGCTTATTTTGATGCTCTTACTGTAAAATAATATAAAGCAATCATAATTATAGTAAAACTAAATCTGTTTTTATCTCTTGTTGTTTGAACAACAGTCTACTTTTATTTTCAGGTTTTAGTAATAGTTACATTACATGGGCATCTTTTAAAAATATACAAAGTTGAAGACTACACAATTCCAAATAAAATAACAGTTATAGAGTAATGCAATACAAACATATAGTAATGGGTGATGATCCGTAAACCATCATTTTTAGCCGTATATTATCAAACATGCTTTAAGGTGCTGTATTTTATAATAATGTAAAACATATTATTTGGTGGTGTACGGTTAAAAAATGGTGATATACTCACGGATCACCACCTTATAGCAAAACAATGACATCTTTACACTAAAAAGTATGGAGGATAATGACAACTTATTAGTTACATTAACAGAATGAGTGAATGTCAAAGTAAAATCATAGCTATAGGCTCATAAGACAACACACTATGATAATATATAATATTACTACAATAATACTAACAAAATTGATAATAAAGCTGAATTATGATAATCTAGTTATTACAAAAACAAAAAACTAATAATAATAATAACGAGAAATGTCATCCGGGCGTTGCCCAGTGAGACATTACGTTTGTGGACGATTTATAATTTTTTTATAGTTAAATTTATTAAAATAACTGTATTAGTAGAAATAACGAAACATGTCTAATAATAACTATATTAATAACGGAATATAGTATGTAACAATAATAGAAAAATATGACAATGAAATATGGTTAATATTAATAACGACAGTTCGATAAGGATGATATAATGTGCTACAAATAAGAGGTTTGCGCCGCCCGAAGGGTGACGTCAGTTACTGAAAGCGTATTCGCTAATGGGCCGGGGGTTAAAAAATCCACAAACTTTTTCAAGTGACCATGTAGTTGGTTAAAAATACAACAAATAATAATAATAATAATAATAATAATAATAATAATAATAATAATAAATAAATAAATAAATAAATAAGGTTGTCATGTGTTAGTTAAAATATGAAACTAAAACTTTTGTCCAGAGATATTATAATATGTATACAAGACCACAGTAAATAAATGAGTAAACAATATACCATAAATCGTAAAAAAAAAAAAAATCTAAAAACTAAAAAATAAAATAAAAATTGGACAAAACATAAAAAAAAAAAAAAAATCAAATCAAATATTACTATTCTTTGCACGCTTTTTCATGAATTGATTTTAATATATATATATATATATATACATATAATACGAATATAAAAAATAAGATGAAATGTAAGAATGATATTATAATAAGCCAACAACAAATAGCCCGATATAACCGTTAAAAAAAATGAACCATTATGTTCATTTTGTATATATTTTTTCAACAAGACTCTATTAGGAAATCTCGCATTTGATCAATCTTTAAAGTACGTACTATTGTGCATTTAGCTAGAGATGACGATCACGACATACGTCTGATGTCTGTCGATTGTGATTGTAATGACGACAGGTAATATTATTTTATTCGTACGAAATTATGTTGAAGCTGTGATCTACAATAAAGCTAACCTGCAAAAAGAAGTCTTATTGTTTCAGAGGTTGATTCAATTAAGTATACGTATTCACTGTTCAATGAATAGTAAAATTCCTCACAATGCACAAATTTATAAGCTACGTTATAAATTGTATATGGGGAATTTGCTCTCTTTTTTTTGAGAAAATAAAATAAAAATAAAGAAAGAAAAAAATAAAAAATGCAGGGTCAAAATTTAATGTTCTAAAAAAAAAGAAGAGATGAAAATAACAATGATTTCATTTCGTTCCCAATCATATTTCATTTCGTTTCTTCTTTTTCTTTAAAAATAAAAAGACAATTTATTTTAAAATTTTATAACTTTCTTCTTTTCGCTTCTAAAAAAAGGGAATAACCAATATGCTTCCGGAAGCACCTAACTTAGGTGCTTCCAAAGGTAAATCAAGGGTTACATGTGTGTTTTCATAAAAGTTGGAGGACCGGAAATATAAATTTGTTTTATAAATTTGTTATGGAAGCACCTAAGTTAGGTTAGGTGCTTCCGGAAGCATATTGGTTATTCCCTAATAAAAATCGTTCATTTGTTCTTTCACATTAGTGCGTTCATTTCTTTGAAAAAATTGAGTACGCTACGTGTCCTCGTTATGGATTGTTTGTTCCTCAAAAAGGTAAATGGATGAAATTATCCCTATTCAGATTATTTAGGATGGGGAATAATAAATCTATAACAATTTTTAGTCATCCATAACAATGCATGTTTTATACAATTATATAATGTGCAGTATAATATGTACATTTGTTGTGGATGGCTAAAAGGTGTTGTAAATTTATCATTACCCATTCAGGATGGACAAACTTTTTATTATTCAAATTTACGCATCCTATTTACTAACCTTTACCTGTTTACCTCCAAGATTGTATCTAACGGGATTCGAACTTGTGACCTATGATCATGTAAAATGACCAAAATGCATGGAATCATACATCTACCCTTCAAGTTTCAAGCGGGATTGAGATCTGTTTTAACATCCGCTTTCATGTAGTTCGATATTCTCTAGCCGTCTTATGTCCCTGTTTTTAATTTTTTATCATTGTTTTGAGGACTATTTCACCACTTTTATTTTGACCACAAACAGTTAACAAACTTGAGAGAGCAAATTCGTATGACTTAATAAAATTGTGCATTTTTAGTCCATGTTTTAAAACCGGTTTTTCCGGTGAACCGGAAAACTTTCCAGGGCCGGTCGAACCGGTCGGGTAATATATATATATATATTAATAAAAATGCTACTAAATTTGTTACATGACAAAATAGAAGTTTCACAAATAACAATCCACTCAAAAATAATACCAAATAGGTATTTTATAACAAAATATAAATTTTATAGTTCACAAATAACAAAAAAATAACATCAACATATACACATTTGATAAATAAAAAAAGATTAAAAAATAAATAATAAAATCGGTTGAAACGGGAAAAACCGGCGGTTCACAATAGTGAAAAAATGGATAAAAAACCGTGCGTAGTTGAACCGGTCGAGAAATATGTGCCCGGTTGAACCGGTCAACTGGCCGGTTTGAATTAGTTTTTAAAACATTGTTTTAAGTTGATTGTTTTAATTTATTAATATTATTATTATTATTATTATTATTTGGTAAAAATGTTCACACTGGTTAAAATAGTTGATTGTTTTAATTGGTTTGAAAATTCATGAAAAGATTTCACATATTCTGTGAAGCATGTTTAATTACATCAAGAATCAAGTCATGACTCCATACCACATGTGTATACAAGTTCAAGTCGATGCTTTCAAGTCATGCTTTTATATATACAATAGATACAAATTCAATTTAACAAAAACAATTGTTGTTTTTCCAATCCTCCATCATATATTTCTATATATTTTATTAATATTTATGACATACCCTCATTAGGGACCGAACTTGCAAAATGACATATTGACATTCTCGTTAGTCGTTAAGGACTAAATGTATGTCATTAGGAACTAATGTTTTGTCGATCCAAACATGGATCCCTAGTGAGATCTCCAGCCGGGAACAGACGTAAAATCCCCCCGGTAGCCTAGCTTCGTGAATGTCTTCAATAACTAAGCAACAAGACGTGTCGTCTCCAGACCAACTAAATACCTTAGCCAAATAAGTAAAGTGCATTTTAGCGTTTACTAACTCCTGCACTGACAGATGAACAAAAGATCTACAGCCAGCCCCGAAAATACTTGCACATTAACTAAGCAAAGCTCCATCAATGGCCACAAACAGACCACATGTTGACCATCAGTCGCCAACAAGACTCATTTGGAACTAGAATCTGACTTATCATGGCATATGAAAAATCGCAGACTAAATAAACATACAAATTACAAACTGTTAACTGTATCAAAAAGGTAGATTAATAATGTAGCCAAATAGATTAATACAACAAATAGATTACTTATCATTACCAGGGGACAACATATCAAAAATATCCCAGACTTCTTCCGTTTTCTGCACTGTCCTAAAACCCAAATCACTGCTCAGAACAATGCGACATACCGTCGATCCAGTCCTGCATACTCCATATACAATCTCAGACATTTGTTAGCGAAATCTGATCATAAATCACTAGCAAAAACTCAACCCCATTCCAACTAATGTATTTAACAATGCGAAATACTGTCGATCAAACAATTCTTTATATATATTATAAATAAATAAAAAACCTCACAACTGATCAAACAATTAAGAAACAAAATTCTGTAGTGGAATAAGAAAAAAAAAATTAATCTATTAATGCTTAAAAAAATATCCAAACACTTTAGAACAGACAAAATATTAATCACTTTAATATATATATAAAATTGAGAAATGAGGGCTCAGATCTGTTTTACAAACGGAACAAGGCGGATTAAAACGCCATGGCTGCAATAATAATAATAAACAGAAGTTGCAAGAAGAAGAACTTAAGTTGCCATCTTCTGATTATATAATAATATGCCCCGCCAAGATGCGAATAATCTCAAACTTTGTCCCGATTTTCGACTCAGATACATACTTAGATATTCAATCATCACAGCCTCTCTGAGTTTAGGGTTCGGGTTCTGGTTTTGCGACTCTGTAGGTCTCGGGTTCGAATCCAGGAATACAACTAAATTTGCCGTTAAAAAAAAAAAAAGTATATAATTACTCTTAAAAATTGCTGATTCCTGTTTTAGTATATCGATAGATACATATACATATACATATATATACGTATATAAGAGAGGGTTGTTGAGGTTTGATAGAAA
>JAOEHQ010047607.1:0-10722 GCA_025447715.1 Asclepias incarnata | reverse complement strand
CCTTACCCCTAACCAAGCATGATTAATCATTATCTTTCCCATTCCTTACCCCATAATACCCCCAACCAAGCATCCCCAACTGCATATATCTTAAATTGAAACTATTTTGTTAGGAGACGATATAAGGGCCAGAGGGAATATTTATTTTTACAAAATTTTGTAACTATAATCAAAGACATGGGTTAGAAATGTAACAAAGGATGAAAAATATAAAAATTTCGAACGACAAAAACCTTCCATCATTTTCAAGCTTTATTTTCTTTAAAAAAATTGTCTTTAATTAAATAAACATGATTATTATTTACTTTACCATTGGTCAAACTAAAATAAAATAAAAAAATTTTAAAAAAAAGAAACAAAGGACACCATGTATTGGCAAAACCATGCCAAAACCCTGAACACTTGTCAACGTCGAAACCAGGCAGGGTGAGAGAGGCAATCCACGCCCCCCTGCCACATCAGCATCGCCGATCCATACCCGGTGCTGTAAGCAAAAAGTAGAGTGACGCGGAATGATACAGGTCCGTCAAATATAGCCGACCCATGGAGCAGCCTAGAAGATGAAGACACGACATTATGCCAAAACATTAATTTGGCATGCATGGATATTATGCAATCTTTGGAGGTTATCTATTTGCCTTATGCCTGCATGGATATTATGAAGACACCCATGATCAACGTATAAATAGAAACTAAACACAATTGCTAACAAACTTGTAATACTTCATTTCACATACATAAATACATACAGGCCCTCCCCTTAACCGGATATTGTCCTTCAGCCGACGCTTACTCTCTTGCCCGAGGTAAACTTAAAGGTTTATTTGAACGCGGCTTGAAGCTAAGAGATCAAATATGGTTACAATCTTGCCATTTATGCCCCATGTATATGATAACAAGGACAGCTAGTTTATAATGGCCATTTTCACACTTCCAGTTACTATCTTCTACTACATTGCATAGTCGTTCACACTAATATAAATCCCTCTTTCAGATTAGAACTACTGATTCCACTAAAAAGTCGATAAAACCAATAGCTGAAATCTGAAAATACCTACCTTAATCTAGGCATTTACAAGATTTACAACCGTGTGAAACACGGTCATGTCATATCAGAGCATTATGGCTTCTATCTTTCCATGTTTGTAGCAGGATTATCAAGCTCTTCATACTCCAGCTGCAAAACACCATGAAAATTTATATTAACTTTCCTCCCTGATCCGAAAAAAAAGCTGACGTTTTGTCAAACTTGAGAACTACTTCAGATTTTATCGTTACAAACAAACCAAGAAAATGCAAAGAGAATGACAAGAATGAACAGTTTTCGACAAAAAACAAGCGATTATGCTTTTCAAGACCATGGTCCTTCCCTTTTGGTTATAATTTTGCTCGGGTTGGAAAACACCGGTTTTGCTTGGTTTTACAGAAAACATTTTTCCTTAAAGACTTTTGGCCTAGCGGGTAACAAGGTCACATACCAACCGAGAGATTGTCTCGTTTGGGACACATGTGGAGATATGGTTATTGTGTGTGAATAATTTCCTTCCAAGAAAAAGTTGTCATACTATTTTTAATTCTTTATAAATAATAAGTTCGTGGAATACGGTTTACAAAATATTTCTTATTCAGAGTTTTTGAATAAATTTTCCACGTGGTATGAACCAAAATACATTCTGAGAGACTTTCGACTAGATTCCATTAAAGCTACTTTTTCTATTTTACCTATTTGACCGGTTAAAAACATGACGAGGACATGATTCAAGAGTTAACTGTCGTGTTTATAGATCAGGTGGAGCAAAAGAAAGATGATAACATAGATGATGTCATGATGTTGTCATCACTAGTAGGAACGAAATTTTGATGACATCATCATCCTAAAAATGCCAATTTGATTTTCTAGCTCGAATGGGAGGAAATTCGCATGGTTGATGGAAAATAGACCAACAGTGAAGACTCATCGCTTCGCCATGAGTGCGGTCAATTTTTAGCCTCTCGGGGTCGTTTAGGGGGTCAAATGGCGTTTTTCTATTTCTATGGGTTTATTTTTACGTTCTTAATTCCTGTTTTTAACTGTTTTCCAATAAGAAATCAGAAATGGTTAGGGATGTTTCCTAACCATCTGAAGTTTCCAAGACTATAGTTTTTAATTCTTTAGGGTGTATCTGGTTTTTCATTGTAATGGAGTCTATATCATTAATAATATTAGGAATTTTAGTTCTAAATCCGAATTACGGTTTGCTTTGTTTCTGTTCTGCGTCAGATCATAACCCATATCGACCCATTCATAAGTAAATGATCAAATTTCTCATTGCATATATTTTGGGTCAGGAGTACCAACAAATATTGGTGTAAAAGTCGTTAGAGTCTAGAGTGATGATACATACCGATGCTTGGCCAAGTGCGAGCTTCATCTTTCTATATTCTTCTTGAGCTCTTTTTGATCTAAACATGGCTTGGACCCTAACAATAGATCTCTCCACACGCTCTTCGGCTTGCTTCCTACTCGCCTGGAAGAAGCTTTCATCAGCAATGCTTACTTCCTTCTCATCTTCCCCATCATCATTATTCGGGGCAACTTGGAGACCTCGAAAGCCTTTCCGTTTAAGACGCCAACGGATAATTGCTTTCTCCAACACTCCTACAGACCATACTATCTTCTTATACTGCTTCCGTGCTTGAAAACCACGGAAAAATGCCTGTATCAAGAAAATAAGAATATTTTATAGCTTAGGAGATTCTATGTATACAGTTTGGGGACATTTAACTCGTTCGAACCATTCGGCCCATTTGATCATTGCATTTTAAGGTTTTGCCATTTGACCAATTGCATTTTAAGGTTTTTCTTACCCATTTAATCCTTTGGATAATAACATAACGTGAACCAACCCAATAGTAAATAATGATGTCATCAATTAGATTTTCAAATCTGGAAGTAAAATGGTTGGGTGAATCTTACTTGTAATTTTATTGCTTGACGTCGTTTATTCAGAAAATCTTTTCTTATTTTCCAAGTACGAAACCTATGTTGTATATGTACAGCAGCTGCCATTTGTTTCTTTGTTTCATGCTTGCGAAAAGCATGCTGGATCCTCATAGCCGCTATTATACATCGTGCTTCATCTTCTGTATTGGCAAACTCCACTGCTTTTGACTTCAATTTAAATGACTGCTCCCTAAATGCAGCCTGTATACGGGCGGCAGCATCAGCAGCCCGCCTATAAGCCGCCAGGGTATCCTTTAAGTACTGATCTTCTTCACTGATGTTAGTCCCAGGGCTATTTGAGATGGAACCATCATTATTCGGGATAGTGCACTGCAACGAGCTGCTAACATTTCCAGCTAATGTCATTGCTTGAAAATGTGTTAACAATGCTTTTTCTGCAAGAAAAGCAGCCAACCCCTCGTAACCACTCTTAGATGCCAGATCAGCAGGAGTGCATCCGCCAGGGTTTTCTGAAGTGGGGTCTGTCACCAAAGTTGGATTCGCCCCCGCAGATAGAAGAGACGCGACGAATTTTTGCCTGAAAGTGGAGATTTAGTTAACTAACATGGGTAGATCAAAAGAGTGATCTAAATCCAAAAGGGAACGGTCTTTAGCTTTACTATGTTTAGAACAGTGGCTGTCATTAAAACATAGTTTTGGTATTCATAACTGCTTCTCTTGGTGGTGTCTGATTTAATTTAAGAAACTAACCTCCCAAAATGAGCAGCCCAATGAAGAGCCGTCCATCCAAATTTGTCCCGAAAATCGATTGATAAGCCTGACCATGAGTATGGAAATATAGCCCAAGTGCAATCTAATATGGCACACAAATGAATTACTCCTTGACCTTCATCATCAAGTACAGGGATCTTACTTCCGTCTAGTATTCTTTCCAACAGCCATTCAAGTAGTCTGTTCTCTAACGTTAGCTTCAATAAGCTATTTTTGGCCTGTGGGAAAGATATTTTTTTTCCTGTAATTGAACTTATCAGAGAATCCCACCTATCAACAATGGATCGGGTTTTGTGGGCAAATATTTTGGCTTCTTTTAGGGTCTTTGGCGATACTTTATTGGATAAGATATTAAGGCTCCTGGATGTAGAAAAAAGCAAATGCGCCAATCTCATTGTAACTTGGAAATCTTCCCAGTCAGACCTTTCTTCAGAAGAAATTGTTAAAGTTTGCACAGGTGGAGAACGGTATTCGAATGCAATAAGCTGACTTATGGGTTTCTGGCCATCAAAACTGATGAAAAGGTTGACTATTCCTGGGCTGTGAGGAGAAACAAAACACCGGAAGACGCCAGGTTGGATGACTTCAACAGGAACAGAAACATCTCCACAGACACAAAATAAGTTGGAGTTAGCCGAGCGTAGATTCTCCTCATGAAAAACTCCAACAACTAAAATCTGCAGCAAAGCGATTTCAGGTCAACATGTCAAAACAACAAAGTCTATCATTGTCAACTTGTTCTTAATTATCTAGATTCTTAACATCGAAGAGTATCTACTTTTTTTGTAGATACACCCCCACAAATGTGAGGAGTGGGACTTGAACCCTGGTGGGAAACCCCAAGGTCGAAGACCTTACCAATGGGCCACCAACTCCATTGGCAGAGTATCTGCTTGATGTACCTATAAATTATTTTGATGCAATAAGTCCGCCTAAACTGAAAAGTCAAATGTTGACACTATAATTAGAATGCAGATGTCAAGGCAAGATTTATACAAAAGGTGGCAAAATAGGTGGGTAGGTGGGCCAATTAATCTGTCAAAAAGGGGTGCAGAACTGCGGATGAAGGCGGGCTGTGTTGGCCAAGAACACTTACACATATATAAACAAAATTAATAGTAATTAACCCAT
The DNA here is from genome assembly GCA_025447715.1 of Asclepias incarnata. Classification (NCBI taxonomy): domain Eukaryota; kingdom Viridiplantae; phylum Streptophyta; class Magnoliopsida; order Gentianales; family Apocynaceae; genus Asclepias; species Asclepias incarnata. The sequence continues at coordinate 5,876 of JAOEHQ010047607.1, read as the reverse complement.
TAAATATGTTTACAACAACTAACATTATCACAATAATCTAATTTTTTAAGTAAAGTGATTTAAGAGTTGTATGTATTAGACAAACATAATGACTTTCAACCCATTTTGCCCATTTCCCTTTCAGCTTTATTATTTTGTTTTACACACTTTACTGTACTGGGAATAAACCATAACCCAAACCATCCCATTCGTAAGTAAATTGGTTGAAATTGCCCGTGGCCATTTCTACTAGGTACAAAAATCGAAGATGTACAATTGAAGGTCAAAACTCATTATAAAAAAGGGTCAAAACGGAAAAGTAGTAGGTCTCTAATGGTTAAAAAGACAGAACCTTTGTATCTTCACTTGATGAAGCCCATGAAGGCGAGACTTCAGTTATAGTGAATATTTGCTCCAAGGAATGTGACTGACGATCATAACCAGTTGCAGTTGAAACCAAGGGCTCGTGGGTCAGAGCTGGATTAACTATAACAGGAGAATCAGTAAAGGCATAGTTCATCCATCTTCCAAAAGTATCTTGATTTTTCAACCCATCACTTCCCCCAGTGTCTAAAATACCAATGCTACCATTTAGGAGCCCAGGGTCCAACTGTAAATTTGTAGATTGACCATCCGTTGATAACTCATGCACAAAGCTAGAGTTATTCGGTAAGCTAGTGCCATTTCCATGTAACAGCTGCAATAAAAATATGGAGGGTGATAACTATATACAGATAACAGAATGGCAAGAAGCATGAGACGATGAACATATTTCTTTTCGAAAATCCACCAAGAGTGATACACTATCTAGTACTTAGTTACTTACGGTATCTACAAGTCCTTTTAGTTCATTTTGGTCATCTTGATCAAAGTATGATATGTTTCCTGCAATTTAAAAGTTGTCACTCAAAGACGCATATATTTTAATCAAATTCAACTATTCAATATATTACTTTGTTAATAAACTAAGTTTGCTACCTCCTTCAGGTGTGACTAACTTGTTGGTGTCAGCTGGTACCACAAGCTCATCCCACTCAAGCGTGTTAATTTCATGAAGTCTTCTCATCTGATGATTTATTATACTCCCATTAGGCTCTGCACAACCACAATCAATGGACAATCTTTCAAAAATTCCTCTACATAAAGGTGGCAACTTCTATGCATTTACTAATAAACGGGTCATTTCGGGATATACATATCTTTAATGGGTCAAACTGGCAAAAAAATGCTTAAAAGAAAACTGGTTGGACAAATGACGTCCAAAGTACATGCATAATGCATATAAACTCCTAAATAATTTTATTCAATAATATAGATGATACAGATTATTAATACAATGATTATGACTTCCGTGATCATACTTGAGACACAATTGATCATTTTAAGATTATTAGTATTCAGTCAATAAACTTACGCACCAGCATAATAACCCTGATCAACCCCATCATTTTCTTCCGACAAATTATATAAATTGGGGGGGTCTGAGCTAGAATTTGATTCAATAGTCGGGGAGCCTTGTAACTGCATAATGAGTAAAAAACGACTGTAAGTAGCAAGTAACATTTATTAATGAGAAGAACTGGATATATGCTTAAGAAATCTATGAAAACAGGAAGTTCTTATGATTGACCAACCTCCTGAGTGTCACGGTAATGAACAAGAACAATATGTTCCAGTTTCCTGTAACATAAGCAAAGAAAATGATGTTCCAAGTAAAAGATATGAAGAAATAAAGCAATATCTAATAAAATAAAAAAATGGATAAGGAAATGAAGAATCTTTAAAGTGGTCAAATCATTTTTAAAAGAAGAAGGGCTCATAATAACCCATGAAATCTTCAAATGGTGCATACTTATCAAGAAGCCAGTAACATCTGCGAACAAGGGTTGAGTCACCGTCGCCATGTGCATAATACACATGAATCCTTTCGTCATCACCAACCTGTGTTACAAGGTAGACAAATTATATTCTAACAGAACTCACTAATGTTTGTATACAACCCTAAACAAAAAACTGTGCCTTTTAAATGCTTTCATTGTTGGATTTCATCTGAAATTTAGAACGAAGTAAATCGGTTAACAAATGGTGTTTGGCGAAACTTTACATTTAAGAAACCAAAATTTTACAAAACTCTGTTAAAAAAGTGACAAATAGTAAATTTGATTTTGATATTCCATGGTTTAGAAATAAGAGTTCACACAGATTAAACATGTGCTGATTATTTAACTTTAATGAGATTGAATCAGAAACTCAATAGTCTTGCCAAACAAATTTACATTTCGTATCTAACAAGAACAAACTTTTTGCATATCTGCATATCTGTATACGTCATCTGTTCTCAATGTCTAATAATCAAATTAGTTTTTTGCATTAATTTTTCAATAGTGCAAACATTTTTCGTGATGTTTCAAATATCATTAAAAAAAATTTTTATGTGTTTTCAACAATCCTAAAAAAAGGTTACTTAATGTGAACTTAAAGAGATCCAATCATCAAACTAACTCAAGCATTGAAGTTTCAAATGAAACACAACAATGACCCAAAAAAAACTGACCATTTAAATCGCTTTTTACATACATAAAGCACCAAAACATACTTACTTTCAAATGCTCATGCGCTTCTTTGACAGTTTTTCCGTCATTCTTCTTTTTCCAACTATGGCCATCCCTTCGGAAATTTCTGAGCATCTTACGGTCAAATAGGACGATGGTGCCACCTATATGTAAAATTACAAATTAGATAGCAATAAACGGTCATGTGCCAATGTTTTCGAGTACTGAAGTTCTTAATGCAATTGAAAATCCAGTGAACTAGTTAAAACAACTTCGTTAAGGAATACACTCTTACGAAAATGTGAAAGTCAACTATAAACATTTCTATTACAAATATTTCCAGAATTATGGGAGACGAGGCTACACGATATTGAAAATTGAGCCAATCTTCACAGAGTAACAATGTCACATAACCTCAAAAATCCAAAACAGAGGATAAGAATAGATTTACTTTTTGGCTTATTCATTGGCTTCACATGAATGGTGAAATACTTGTGGTTACAAAGTATTGCATGGATCTCGTTTGGCCGCAGCCATCTTGTTTTTGCTTCCTCAAACATGGTGGGCACATCTAAATCTGATCATGGAAGAAAGAAACATTCTTAAAAGGAATCAAGGGTTACAGTTATACGAACAACATAGAAACAAAAAAATTTATATGTCCACAAGAAGTACACATAACGATATATGTAAGCACTTAACTAATTAACTTTAACTATAACTAACAATGAGATCTCTACTAAACACACCATCATCTTATATAATCTTAATCATACAAAGCAAAACATATGCATATCACTCATCATGTAATTTAATAGCTTATCATAGTTACTATTACAACAAACTATTGCTTTTCAAAAACAAAACATTTACAACAAACTACACAAACTATTGTTTCCTAACTTTAATCAAATACCATAGCTTCTTAAAACACAAAAAGAGAAGAAAAAAAAAACAAAGTTCATGTACCAAGTTTATAGTTATGCATACTGAAAATGTCAACGTACTTTTTTTATTCCACTACGGTACACATTTTTCCCGTTTCAATATGGTTTTTAAAGTTTCAAACGACATGCTATTAAAGTCACTTAACAAAAATCAACACAAAATATAATCACCATATTGGCTCAAAGGTACATTTAATACATTGTAACAAAAGTGACCACGATAGCACGTCATTTGAATCTTTAATGACCATATTGAATATCGAAACAAAATTGAAAATACCTAACTTACTCGTATATGACATTTCCCCTTATGCATATCCTGTTCTGTAACTACCTCACCTAAAATAGAGCTAAACTGGTATTGTATATCTAACCACTTCTGTTATCTGATTATTTTTTTCAGGTTCATACCAACATGGACATTAAAAATAATCAAGTGAACTTAATTGACAAAGTGTACATGATTCAACTTGGCCACCATGTTACTACTAAGGTCATAATAACTAAAATCATCCAACTTTCTAAATCTAGTAATAAAAAATTTTCCACTTTCAGAACCGAATCATAAAGATCACCCAACATGATACACATTTTTTTTTGGTCAAATTACCCAAAATAATCACTTTTTAATTAAAAAAGTACAAGTGTGAAAGTGTGCTACTTTTAATTGAAAACTTCCTACTTCAAGAAATTAAGTAATTAACATAAAACTTTCATATACCCAGATTAGAATAATTCACCGGATACCCCGGTTAGACTATCTAAGTCAAAAACTCACAGACCCGAATAACCTGAACAAGAAAAACCTTACACGGTTTACCCAAATTACAAAACAATACATACTATGAAAACAAACAAACCTTGCATAGTATTAAAACCATGAATTTCAGAACCAACAAGTGGTGATCGTGCAGCAGCTTCCATTTCCAATAAAACAAAACAAACCCAGCCACAGAAATCAGTAAATAGCTGCAAACTTAAATGATCAAAACATGTACGGAAACTGCAGAATACTAATAAAGATGAAGAGACAAAAACAACATCCAAAGTACTGACTACTGAGAAGTGATAACTTTTTAGAAGAAATATATAGAAGTGAACCAATAATGATTTGTACGGAAAATAAAGAAACAAGTATAGAAGTGACGAGAGAGGGAGAGATAGGGGGGAGGAATGATAGGAGCCAATAATGGCATGTCATAAAAAGAAAGTGTGGGGTCATGGAAAGTTTGGTGTGAAATCAATTCAATACTTCCACTCCCAATCCCAATCATACAAGTACTTTTCTTTTATGTATTATTATATTTTGATTTGATTGATGTATTTGAATTTGACTAATCAAATTAGCGCACGGATGAAGATTCTATCAAGTTATCTCAACTTGACTAGTTAAGTTGAGATAATCTTGACTCTTGGATTAAAATCAAGGGTCAAGATTTAAAGATCATCTTTGAATCTTGATTTTTGATTTCAATCCAAAAGTTAAGATCCTTTTAATTTGACCTCTCAAATTGTTTCAATTTGAAAAGATCTCCATCCTTAACGAATACATACAGTGAAAAATGTGGGTGATACTTTGATTTCATAATTTGGGTGATAACATTGGTGTTATGATAACGAGCCCATAATAATTTAGGTGGTAACATTGATGTTATGATAACGAGCCCATAATTTGGCCATAATTTGACCGTTGGGAGAAGCCTTACATCTGGCATTTGCAACATGTGTCCCCACCAGTGACCCACCTATCACACCCATAAAAGTGGCACATCAAGCCAACTATTTACCCATGACCCACCTTCCCCATTTGCAACAATCATGATCCAACTACTACATCCGTGAATAAACTAGATGATTGACACATATCAAGCCATTTACTTGCTCGTCACCGTCTACAAACCACCTACCCCACCCTCGACATACCAAACCATTCGCAACCATTTGATGCGACCACTGACGACCATCGTCAAAATATTATTTTTTTTTTCATATTTTTCTTAGTCCACATGTCAATATTTTAAGATATACTTTGTTAAAAAAATAGGGATTTTTCACACAAAAGTTACGACCTACGAGTCAAAGTCGTGAATCAAATGATTATTTTGATATATATATATATATATATATATATATATATATATAACTAGATAAAAGTAATAGACATACTTGGTAAAATAATAGGCCTCGGTGATTTTCTCTAAAATAAAAATGTAACTAGATAGTGACAAATTTTAATCTACATGTTTGTGTCACCATCACTCTTTTAAATGGTTGAAATTTTTTCTTAAATATTAAAATAATTTTATCATACCTTTATAACTCTGTTTGAGCATAAGATGATGAGCTCAATCACAAAGGGGTTTTACCATGAAAATCACCTAATCTCCTGTAACCAGTG
>JAOEHQ010047606.1:0-10723 GCA_025447715.1 Asclepias incarnata | reverse complement strand
CCCCCCCTCTACAACTAATCTGTGTGGATTTACTTTGGTTTATCCACACCCTTGGACCTAACAGTTACTTTCATCGGTAACAACATGTCTCGAGAAGCACTTGTTATTGGATCTGACACAAAGCCACCAATACTTTTTCGTGGTGAATACTCGTGATGGAATGACAGTTTCCTTGATTTTATTGACAAACAAGAACTGAGTGATCTTATGAGTCTCTCATATGAAGAAGGTCCTGGAGGTTGGTATGCATCACAGGAAGACAATAGTCAATCCAAAATCATAAAAGGAAAGTGGAACCCTCCGTGAATGGGTACAAGTACGCGACACAAGCTACGCACAAGATTTTTAGGGATTCTTCTCCAAAGTATATAAATAGAAGACCCACATCCCTAATTCAATATACATCGGATATACAACATAAGCCTCCGGTTCCTTACGAATTTAGGTGAAAATTATGGATACTTTCTAGGGTTTTGAAGTCGACAATTCATACGAATACCCGAGTAACAATCTTTATTTTTTCAATACTCTTAACAATATTTTCTTTTATTGTTTTAATTTGTATTTACTAGTCTAATTATGGGTTAAGTTTTCTATTCATCTACAATAAAAGGAAGCTTTAGCACGGGTGTGTTTTGTGACGCCTATTTGTCGTTGCTAAAGGGTCGCTAAACGACAAAATAAACTTGTTTTGTTGACTTTGATACTCAAATTTGCATTTGAGGACAACATCGTTGCTAAAGGGTATTTTAAATTTAATTTTGACTTTCATTTAATGCAAAATAAAGCAGAAAAAAACATTAAACATTTGGCAACGTCGCCAAAAAACAATTCAGATTTTCTTTTTCATTTTAACTAACAGCACACCACTACACATTGTCGCAAAAAACTTTAGGTGTTGAAGTTTTAGCGACAATCAATGTCGTGACAAAATGTCGTCGCCAAAGAGTTTTAGCGACGACAAACGGGGCTTTTAGCCTAATGTGTAGTCGCCTTATAAAAGAATAAATAATTTATAATAATAAGATTTAATGCGTTTACGATTTGGTCGAGTAGATTAGATAAAAATAATGATTGGATATTTGGAGATAATTGATAGTCTGAAGTCGTACAAGGAGACATCGGTACCGGCTTGTGCAATTACACTAAATTGATTAAGGGTTTTAGTTAAGGTGTTCACTTTGTAAAGTCCCCCAAATCTATATATTCAACAAAATAAAACTAATTTTAATTGTATTCAACCTAAACTAGTTAAGGATTTAAATTCCAAGTAGATGTGCTTTTTAATCAATTGTTTACCAACCAATTTTTTTCATATGATTCTACTGAATCATAATCAATTTTAGTTAATTTAGTTGATAACCCCCCGCCCCCATGTTCTTAGATTAAATTAATATTGTTCCTAGCTAATTAAACTAGGTGGATGTTCGCGCGTTGCAACGGCATTGTCAATTTACAACGCAGTATTCTATTTCTGTACGTAGTTTATTTCATGCTATAGCTAAAGAAAAATTCAAGGGAAAAATTAAAGCACCAAAATAAAATTTTAAAGGAAAAATAAAAATTTTTCGTCGCAATAAAGAACACGGTTTCCCCTCCGGCGGCAAAATAAAATTTTAAAGGAAAAAAAAAGTTTTTACATATTAAAAAAAAAAAAAAAAAATTCTTTTTTGCGGTGATTTTTTCGTCGCAATAAAGAACGCGGGAATTTTTTTCCCTCCGGCGGCAAATTAAAATTTTAATGGGAAAAAAAAAAATTTAAAACTTTTTTGCTGCGATTTTATCGCCACAAAAAAGAAGTTTGACTGAATTAGTCAAATATGGAGATAGTTTTGTCGTCTTCTGTTTTTTTTTTGCGGCGATTTTTTTGCCGTAAATAAAAAAACAAAAAAAGAAAATAAAAAATAAATTAAAAACCTTTTTTGTGGCGATAATATCACCGCAAATAAGAAACTTTGACCAGCAAAGTCAGCACTGGACCAGATTTTGTCGTTTAGTGGTTTTTTGCGGCGATTTTCGAATCGCCACAAAAAACATCGCCACAAATAAAAGCATTTCTTGTAGTGCCAGAACGCGTAAAAACGTAACCGATGGGAGAGGCCTAAGTGCACCTATACATGCAATACAGGATAATATTTGAATTTTTTTTTTCCCTTCGGTCTCATATTTCCTAGCATTTATTTATTATATATAATTTCTATTCTATTCCTCCTCTTTTAATTTGTAAACTGGCTTCACGTTTGGATGGATTATGGATTCTTTGGGTGAATATTTATTATTTAAATTAATAATTTTAGTTTTTTTCCTTATATCTTTTAAAATATAATGCGTTATAAAGCTTAAAATATATGTTACAACGTGCTTACTATTATCTATATTTCGGTAAATAAAAAAAAAATTCAAAACAGATAGAGCCGGAAATGTAACATAGGTTTATACATATAGGTATTTACATGTTATTTTACATTTTTCGTATATATATCTTTAAACAAACTATATAAAGAAAATTATTTTGTTGTAATATATCAAAACAGTGACACACGTATTATGTGTTCATATATATATTTTTTTAATCACGTTGCTAGCCAAGCCGCTGGCTTAGCTACGTGACTGCCTACATAGTTTTATTTTTCGGTTATGGTTTTTAATTTTTCTTATTTTCTTATGTTGTTAAATAAAGCAGATGTTCTTTATTTCATTTTTTGCTTTTAACAAGTTATTACATAAAGTTAATATGTTTTTTGGGTTTTCATTGTCTTTTAATTTTTACAATCTTTTGTTATTTTTATCATAATTATATGTTAATTTTATTTTGACTACATATTATGTGTATAAGACTTATAGTAAGTCATTACATTATTGTTATTCAAGTGACATTATTTGTATTAATATAGGTATTATTATATGTTATCTTCGTATATGACGTGTGGCCATCCATTATATCAGTGTTATCAAAGTGTCTATGTTTATGATAACGTTAAGATTATTTTGTGGTCAATTACTTTTTAGGCTTAGAAAAAATCACTAAACTTTTACATATTACCGTATACAATAAACGTTATGTCTCCCGGGGTAACGCCCGGGTGACATAACTAGGTCCAAAAAAATAAAAATTTGTAATTAAATATCACTAAAAATATTAAATTATTTGTTTATTTTATGGATTTTCTAATACAAAAATAAACATTTTTTTCTTCTTTTTATTGCTAAGGTGCACTACTACAAATATGGGTATTAGTTTATGTTTATTTTGCACTGTTAACAATAAAACTGTGTAAAATAAAAAATAACAGAATTTTTGACACAGTTAAAAATATTGAACTGTGTCAAAAAGTGAATTCGGAAATTTTGACACAGTTGATTATAAAATCTGTGTAAAAAGGTCTGTTTATTTTACACAGTTAATAACAAAATTGTGTAAAATAAAAAACACGGAAACTTTAACACTGTTATTCTAAAAACTAAAAACTGTGTAAAAAAAAGTGGTAAGTGGGATTTCAAGTTATTTTTAGTGGATCGCCGGTCCCCTCACTATTATACTCATTGCTAATGTTCCAAAAAAAAAATTATACTCATTGCTTTCTTTTCCCTTGTCTCTGCAATCCTTATCACCAACATTCATACTTATTCCCTTACCAACATCACCACCACAACCGCTCCTTTTTGCAGGCAGTTCACACCATTTTAGGTATTACAATACTCTTATTATTTCACTTCACCCACCCCACCTTACTCACATCTCTTTCTTTTCGATCCTCTCAGGATACAAAATGGCTCTCGATTGTTGCTGCAATCGTAAAACAATATGAAGATATGAGGTTATTTTTGGTCGATCCACACTACAAGAAGTAATACAACAGATCTTTGTTGATGTATATTTTTAATAACTTTTCCTTTCATATCTACTTGAAAATTTTATTTTGTTTTTTTTGTTTCTCAGATTGTTGAAATCAATAGATTTCATCTTTGTAGATGAAATATAAAGCAATTGTATGCAGGTAATGTTTGTCTAAAATAGAAACTAGCTATTCATTTCAAGTTCCATTTTTATTATTATATTTTGTGTTATTTAACTTGGGTTTTATTTTGTTTGATGTTCTTGTTTCAGATCTAAAGAACAAATCTTGAGGTATTGATGGAAAAACTGAGAAAAAAGCTGTTGGTTTGTAATTTGTATGTAGGTGTATAGATTTAGATAGAGATTTATATTTTGATTTCGATTTCAATTTCAATTGTACATTTCGATTTCGATGCTGCCAAAGCATAAGTTTTGATAAAACATGTATAGAAACTTATTTGTATTGATTTGTTTTCAGACATTAATAAATAATGATTTATTATAATTTATATGGTTGTTATTATTATTATTATTATTATTTAGGTATAGCAATAAGCTTGCGGAAGTTTTTTTTTTATTTTTAAAAGGGACATATTTACACTGTTATTAAATATAACTGTGTAGAAAATCTTAATTTTTGACACAGTTACATGACTGTGTAAAAAAGGGGTATAATCAGTTACATAACTCTTTTACACAGAACTAAAACTGTGTAAAAAAAACCTTTTTTAACTGTGTAAGAAACCCATTTTTGTAGTAGTGCAGAATACTAAACTGAAAACTTGAAAACTGATTTCGTGTTTCAAAATCACCTTAGGCAATCCGTCTTTTTCAACCAAATATTTAACACCCGGACAATATAAGTATTCTTTATCCCAAACAACTACTAGCATGTAAAAAATACATGTGTATTTAGCAAGGATCATTAGAGCTAGTGAGCTCCTCCTTTTCAAGATTTTGGTACTTGTATAGCCATGAGCATACCAGAAAATATCCAAAGTTGATCAACCCAACAACAGTGAACGCCCAATATACATTATCCATTCTCCCATCATTAATACCATCAGGCAACCATCCTGTTGTATTGCGTATGAAATCAACCACCGCTGTACTCAAATAAAACGCTATCCCAATAAGCATCGCCACCATTGCAGCTGCTGTGCTCTTTAGTGACTTTGGAAACTCTTGATAATATAATGACACTTGACCGGGGAACATAAAAGCTTCTCCAACACCCACAACTACTAATTGTGGAACCATCCAAAATGCTGACATTGGCACAACTGAGTTGCCATTGAGGTTGTGAGTTCTCGCTGTGGCGAGCCGTTTTGACTCAACCAGTGCCGAGATGGCCATGCTTGCAATGGTGAGAGCATGACCTACTCCTATTCGTTTTAGAGGTGTGGGTAAAGTCCCAGTTAGTTTTTGGAATGCGGGAAGAAGGAAGCGGTCGATTATGGCTAGAGAAAAGGAAGTGGAGAGCATAACGAAGACCATCATAGTCCCGGCTGATATTTGGAAGTGTGGTCCCATATGGCGGTCCATGGCTAGAGCTTGGAGGACAATTAGGCTCATTTGGCTGGCTATAGGGGTATGCAAGAGTATACCAGTTGTCCAAATGGGAGAAATTCGGATAATGGATTTAAGATCTTCCACTTGTTGCAATGTGCATAGATACCATGGTTTCTTGATTGAGCCATCTGAGTTGGTGTCACCTTCTGTCACTAGAGCTGCATGGTTCAGGAACCTGCATCATATCATCTTAGTTAATGGCATTCATTTACATATCTTTCGTGTGTAAGTAAAGCATTTCAACATTCTTTTATGACAAAAAAAAAAACATGATATTAATTGCAAGATCGTTAGTTTTGAAACAGAACAAGCTAAATGAAACAAACAAAATTTACATATACACAAAGTGGACCAACTTAAACTGGTCCAGGTCAAAACAGGCTGTAGATCAAAAAAGTAAAGCATTTCAACATTCTTTTATGACCAAAAAAAAACATGATATTAATTGCAAGATCGTTGGTTTTGAAACAGAACAAGCTAAATGAAACAAACAAAATTTACATATATACAAAGTGGACCAACTTAAACTGGTCCAGGTCAAAACAGGCTGTAGATCAAAAAACCAAACTGGTTTAGAACAGGTTGGAAAACTTAAAGCTTAAACCAAATATAAGTAAGATTTTCTTTTGTAGACACATATCTATGCATATTTACAATTTGTACATAATGGGTCTAGAAGTATAGAACCCAACATAATTATTGGTTCATGGATATCTCAAATACCACTTGACCCAATTTGATGGTAGTCATGGGCAATTTTCGGTTTTGGGCCAACCCGACCCGACCCGAAACCGATTTGGGTCAACCCTTCCTAAAAAGCGGTTTTGACCAAAGCCGAACGGGTTTGAAACCGGTTTTTAGGCATGTTTTGACCGGTTTTTTTCCGGTTTTTTTGACCCGAACCAATTTTCAACCCGAAACCGGTTTGAAACCGGCGGTTTGGGTCAAAACCGAACCGGTTTGGGTCAAAACCGGTTTTGACCGGGTTCGATTTCTGTTTTTTTTGGGTTTCGGTTTCGGTTTTTTTGCCCACGTCTAGCTGATGGTATAAGTAAGATTTGGGCTTCTTTGGTCAATAAGATTTGGCCCACCCAAGTTGCAAATGCATTCATTGAAAAATGTAATGACTGTGGTGTGCATTTCTAATCATTATTGCTTTGCTTCAATAATAAATTAATAAGTATACTTTGTTAATCATTTTAAAGGACAATTTATACATACACACAAGAGTGTGTATATATATATATATATATATATATATAATAGTAATTTTAAAAAACTGAATACACACAATAAACTCATTTACAAAATAATATATATATATATATATATATAATTTCTCTCTACCAATCCATCAATAGATGAGCTCACAGATAAAGGTTGCAGGTCACAGGTTCAAAACTTGTCAAAGGCAAGTGGAGAAACTATATCTTGTGATCCATATGTGAGGATGGTGAGTCATTGGACATGATTATATGCGGTGTGCGCTCTGGGTACCACGACGGTATATGTGACCAGAGGGTTCCCACCCATTTACCCTTTTTATATAATTTCTCTTCATGGGTGACTTTCCAGTGAAAACACTCTTAAAGTGAAAACACTCAAAAACTTCATTTTGATGCATTATAAGTTCATAAAACTAACATAGTGTATAACTAATTATCATTATTTAAGTGTTTAACAACACATTGATCTGTCAAAATCGATAAAATCACGTTTTTGCATCCATCTTGGATGCATATTCATCAAAATGGATGCATAATTAAAAAATGTGATTTGTTAGTTTGTTGTTAAAAAACTTAAATAATGATAATTAATTATATACTATGTTAGTTTTATAGACTTATAATAATGCATCAAAATGAAGTTTTTGAGTATTCTCACATTATCACTTTATGAGTGTTCTCACTGAAAAGACACCCATTATGTGTATTATTATGACTTATAAATGTATAAATATGTGTATAATTACGATGTACAAATGTATATTGGTCTAATTTAACAACTAAATTACCAAAGAAAAAAAAAAGAACTAACATGTACTTAAAAAATAACTGCAAACTATGATCTAAAATGCTATGAACATACCACAAAATGTGCTTGATAATATATAGCGAAATGAGGCTCTCTAGGATTCTCTATATTTCATATACAAACATGTTGAATAATAAAACTTGTGTCGCTAGCTTATCCACAAAATATTGTTTATTAGTTATATTTTCAACAATATAAATGCGAATAAAACATCTAATAACGTTTAGATCGTTAAAAGCAACACATACGTATCGACATCGAGTACAAATGGGTATAATTAATTTAGTTAGACTTTCATTTACCATCACAAGATAATATTTGCTTTGTTTTTCTTTCTCTTGAAAAAAACTCGGAACAAATATTTAAACTCATGATCTTCAAGATATTATTAATTTACATGTATTGTTTGGACCACTTCCCAAATTTTGGGCTATACTTTAGTTGTCTTATAAAATAAAACTAGATATGATTTGTGATAACTCAAAAAATCTTGGGTATAATGACACCCTAATACGACCAAAATTCCATCGAATTGTATAATATATGATAAGGATAATTATTGTTTGACCATCTCCGAGGTGGCTTAATGATTAACATCTTGGACCTTTTTAGTAGAGATTTTATGTTCGAATTCCACTAGATACAATCTTAGAGGTGGTCAGGAAAGGTTTGGAAGGGTTATGGGATACTCATAGTTAGGCCGCATACATCTCTGTCTAAAAAGACTTACCTTCCCGGATAACCTAATTAGAAAAAACCTTATCCGTTTTATCATTTTATTGTTTATATTGTTTATTCATCTCATATCGTATGCTTAAATAATTTAACACTACAAATTTAGTGATTTTGGTTCAACCGGACCACCAGCATGTTGTACGTGTAAGAAGGTTAGCCTCCTAATCTTTGAATTTGACATTACTTACTTTTCATTTAAGTTTGTTTGATAAGATAATATATTGTAATTATTGGCAAATAAGTTCTCGTGACATTTTTAAATTATTTACCAAATTACCAGAAGGACAATGATATATCCTTTTAAAAAATTCTCATAATAATCCTTCTAATAATATGATCATGACACTTGTAAAATCAAAAGATAAGATTAAGAGAGATAATTAATAGATTACACTTGTCATGTAGTCATTACATTAAAAGGATTTTTAGGAGGATATATATCATTTTTCTTACCGGAAATGTACTTCCTTCATTTAAAAAAAAAAAACTATTCACAAACAAATAAAGTAGAAATTAAGATATGCCCAATTAATGTAACTGTTAGATGATAAAAGTCATTTTTACACTTGTATTTAAGACATATTTGACTAAACAAATTGTAATAATAGTAACTAATTAAGGGTATAAATGGTAACCATGTGAATAATTAGTTTGTTTTGACAAAATTGGATATTATATTAAGATTAAGATAAACAAATATGACAAGATAGACGAATGGTACCTTGGTACTAATCAAAATATCAAATACCTAAATAATTTGACTACTTGGGCCTATCTGTCATCAGTCTATAAAAAGGCTCAGTAAATGTTTCCACAACGAGGCCCATCTATAATAAACCTACAGCTTTTCCTTTACAATTTTCCCAGCTGCTAAGGCCCATTATCTGTCACACAAGGCTGCAGGGCACAATATTTCCCACCAACTTCATAGATGGTGGGCCAAAAATACATTTAAGTAGTTGTAACGTTACACAAGATTTTGTTAGCATTTATGTTTGGAATTCATTTTATTTAATCCTACGATTTAAAAGAATATCTTATCATAAAAAATGATTGACTAGTATTAGAAGTTTATTAGGCAGTTTTCAATGTAGCTTCTTCAGTTTCCAAATATCGTAACCACTTCCGTGTTTTTTAACACGCAAATAACTCACTAAACTAGTACATATACAAAGCTGATTTATCAATTCAACCCGAGACACCGAGAACTGGCACATAACTCTACAAGTCATTTGACAAACAGTGTTAAGAATAAGAAAATAGTCGATTATAATTTAACTAATAACACATATCAAGGGTCATCGCCCATATAAGGATTGGTAGGTTCAAATAGTACTTGAAGAGTTGAAGTGCACCAACAAAACTTGTGTCTAGTCGTGCAAAAAAACCGGGTCGGGGAGAAACCGAACCCGAACCCGACCTGAACCGGTTTCGGTCAACAAAATAAAACCCGGTTTTGACACCCAACCCGAACCGGGTTTGAACCCGGTTTTGGTCAAAGTTTGACTGGGTTTTTTTTCGGTTTTTTTTACCCAAAACCGAACCAGACCCGATTTCAACCCGGCCCCAACCCGTTTTTGAAACCCGAAAGCGAAACCGGTTTCTACAAAACCCGAACCGGTTTCTCCAAAACCGGTTTCAATCGGGTTTCGGTTTCGGGTTTTCCAACCCGGGTTGGCCCGACCCAGTTTCAATTTGCACGTCTACTGTGCCTATGTTTTGAAACACCCCCTAAATATCCACGACTTCCCATTGGTTTTGGGCTACATGAGGCCCATGTATATGACACGAAAGAGTCACTTTTCCCAAATATATTCTTCTTTCTTTTTAATGCATTAGGGGGTGTTTGGTTTGTTAGTGGGAATTGCTATGGATATGGGAATCACTATATAGGGTTAAATAGAAATGAGAATCAATTTTTAAACCCAACCTCTTAGATGGATTTTGATATCTAAACCCAATCCTCTCTTTTTCTGCTGATAGAGCAGTTTGCATTCCTTTATCTGATGGCTTATTTTCTTGGATTTGATACCTAAACCCAACCCTTAGATGGCTTATATACCTAATTTTGATTTGATATCCAAGATCATAAATCAAACAATCTTAATGGGAATGAAACTTTTTCTTTTAATTCCATTGTTACAAACCAGACGCAACCTAAAAGTATCTATAACTAATTGTACGGATTAATTGAATGTTTGATTATTTGCTTCAAATAATTGATTTATTGAAGTGGTACCACATTAGGGTTTGTCACTATTTTGTGTATCATTGAAAATGACGATAAAGGGTTAGTGGGGTAAGTATAAGAAATAAGAACACGAAGGCCTTTGGGGAGTGCCACGTGGTGGATAATATGTGGGCCAAGTGGAATCGTACGGACATGGATGTGGTGCAAGTGAAGATAGTAGTAACCATGGATCATATATAATATTTTATTTTATTTTGAAAGGTGAATTTATTTAGGGATAATGACCCCTGAATGCACATAACTATGACAAAATGGTTATGTTGTGTAGTGATCTTCTAAAATGTCTATGTGAT
>JAOEHQ010047605.1:0-10723 GCA_025447715.1 Asclepias incarnata | reverse complement strand
CCAGCAATATAGTTTATCAAGGGAAACAAATTAGATTAGAGATAATGTTTTCCTTTATCCACAAATAAAACACTCGAATAAGGATTTTACTAATTACATTTAAAGAAGGCCTCAAAATTTGACTTCGCCTAAGGCCTCCCAAATGCTTGAGCCGGCCCTAGCAGTAGACAACCTCACGACGCCGAGTCGTGGCCTTCAACACTGTCGACGCCGGCCCCATTACGAACCCTCTTATACAACTTCGACACTAGCTTAGATATGGTGGAATGGTGGCTCCTACGACATGTCCCTCTCACTAAAAAGCTGAAGTATATTTTTATTAATTTCAAATTCAATGACTATCTCTTGTGGCATGTATTAATAGATAGTAGTGTATGACACGGTTTATCATTATTAAATCATTTAAAACTCTGACTTTTCTTTAATGATTTTATTCCACATCCAATCAGTTTATCATTTAAAATTCTGAGTTGTTCTACTTTGTTGTTTTTGAGAAATTTTAGATAAGGATGTATGGTCTATTAATTTCTAACACCCATCGCACTCGACTTCGAACTTGGTTTTCTTTTTGATGTAACGTACAACTGTCCTCCTATTGCCATCTTTAATTTTTCTAAAGACACCCGACTCAAAACGGACAATTTTCGCTCTTTTTGCTTTAAAAAGTTGCCCTACAACTAAATGAAACATCGATTAAATCTGTTAATTCACAGAATACCGGGTTAACCCTTTCAAACACCTACATGTTGATTAAAGAATACTGTGGTTAGGATTGATTCAACTTAGTTGATGAACATAACACGAGAGAAAATTGAAATTTTCATAAAAGAAAAATAATCTAACCATCCATGTTCAAAAAAAAAAACCATAAATAAAAAGCAAAAAATTAAATCGAATGGGCATAAAACGGAGTCTCGTTATACAAGTTATGTCCATTTTCGTGAGGCCCCTTTTGTCACCCGATCATTTCCAGCTAGAAACATAAGGACCCGATCCTCCATGGATGCTATGGCCTGCATCACTCTTCCAAGTTCCAAGCTGAATTGAAAATATAGATACGCAACGATGTATGATATTGTTCGTTTTCACATTAACAATCAAGCCACTGTTACAAAAAGTAGTGAACATATATTATTCTCTTTATTCTTTTATGCACATTTTTCTTAACTTTCTTATTTTGGAAAATGACAAAACAAGTTGGATATCCATATTCCATCATCCACTGACGATGACCAAATTAAATGACCAATCCCCAAATACCCTAATTCCACATCTAAAATTAAGGCTCTAACATGAAAAAGAACTTGTTTATGTTTGTTTGTTTACTTAACAAACTGTTAACAAACAAATAGCTAAACATAAAACTATGTTCATGTTTATTTGTTGAACACAAATGAACCGCATGTAACTAATATATAATTGAAAACTTTACTGTTTAAATTAAACATTATAAAGTATCCAAATTCGTAGAAAACTAAATTTATAAATATATAGCTCAAAAAACCTTTGACGGGGAACCAAATGTGAATGGGTGGTCCCTTCAAATATAAATGCATGAACATATACAAACAAATTTTTCAAACGTTGATGAACAAATTAATTATCAAATGTTCCCGAAATTAAATAAACAAGTGAGAGGTATGTTAATGTTCTTTCATATAAGTAAACAAACATATTTTGTGTGCTATGTTCGTTCGTTTAAGAGCTATTCATAATTGGTTCGTATAATTAATTTTCAGTTCGTTTAGAGCTATATCCAAAATTATTGACTCCATAAATGACAAAAACACCCTTCTAATTAAAGCTTCAATCACTCTCTATTAATTTCACTTCGATCAACGTCCCATTTTCCTACTTCTATAAATAGTACCCTCTTAATATAACGCTATAATCATATCTATATCATCTTAAATAAACACAAATAATGGGTTCTCTTCCTTATGTTGTAGAAGACTTTCTTGGCATTGTTCAACTCTTTAGCGACGGCTCTATAAAGCGTCACGAAAACATCGACTTCACTCCTTTTCCGGTCAAAGACGACGGTTCTGTCGAGTGGAAAGACTATTGTTATGATAACCACCATGACCTCCACCTCCGTATCTACAAACCCAAGTCCACCACCACCTCCGGCAACAAACTTCCGGTCATATATTTCCTCCACGGCGGTGGATTCTGTGTTGGCTCATTTGCATGGCCAAATTTCCACAACTGCTGTCTTCGTCTATCCTCCGGACTTCATGCCATTGTGGTGGCGCCTGACTATCGTCTTGCACCGGAGCATAGACTCCCGGCAGCCGTGGACGACAGTTATGATGCTCTGAAGTGGATACAAACGATGGCCAAAAGTGGTCATGAAGAAACTTTTGACTGTTTTGACTTTGATAGGTTTTTTGTGACCGGTGACTCTTCTGGTGGGAATATAGCACACTACTTGGCGGTTCGGCTAGGACCCGGATCACCGGAGCTGACACCGGTCAAGATACGAGGGTATGTAATGTTGGCACCGTTTTTTGGTGGGACGGAGAGGACAAAGTCGGAGGTGGAAGGGTCGTCGGAAAAGGTTTTAACATTAGAGCTTCTTGACGTGTAAGTCTCATGCTTTGCAATTTCTAAGATATACTGTAAGTAATTATGTGGTAAATATTTTATATGATTAAACATGTAAATATAATTAGTCACATGCACAAAAATGAGCAAAGAAAATGTAAATGTTAAACGAAGTAAGAAAAATGTTGGAATATAATATGTGAAACTGTGAAAGCATCGGTTTGCATGGTTAATTCGGTTTGTTTTTTGAAAACTAAAAGTTATTGGGTTTGGTTTTTAAAAGTCAAAAACTTTCGTTTTGGTTTCTGATTGGTTCGGTTTTTGGGTTTTGTTCGGTTTAATTTTCCTATTTTTCTGTATTTTGCTTTTTGAAATACTTTTTGAAACCAGTTTTAGCTTATCAAATTAACTTCAAATAAAATATTCAATTGCTACGTAAATAATATGATAAAGAACTTCAAAATATACATTTAGTTTTACTTAATTGATTCTATATTTTAGGTGTTTAATTTTGTATACCGAATTTTAATTGATATTGTATAAGTAATAAATATATTAAATAAAAAATGATATAAATATAAAATAAATTTAACAATTTATACTTAACGTTCGGCTTGGTTTATCATAAGAAACCAAAACCAAATCAAAAAGTTCGGTTTTTTATAAAACGAAAATCAAAACCTTTGGTTTTTTTTAGGTTTTGGTTCAGTTTTTACTCACTAGTATGTGTAAGTGGAAATAAATTGAAATATTAATTAGCCAACAAAAATAAGTAGAAAAAAACAGTAAAAAAACACATGAAAAACCTTTCTCTTCGTCACATCCCAACTAGAATCAATCTAATAAAAGATACTATCACCTTTATTTTAAGGAATTTGATAAATGTATCACGTATTTTGATTAATTTATTACAGTTGTGCATTAAATACATATATAGTATGCAATAGTATTTATACACCGTGATAAGTGTATCAAAAAGATCGAGTAGAATGAATATGGCTACTCTTATTTCAACTGTGTGTTCTACGTGTAAAGATGCCCTCGAAACTTAATCACATAATTTTTAGGTATTGAAGATTTGTGACTTGATCTTTTGGGGGAGTATATCCTCTTCGATCTAGGTTTGGCTCGATCGAACAATGACCCATTTTCTTCTTTATCCTAGCTACTTTGTAAAATATACGTAACTTTGCCTAGCAACTTGTTTGAGCTTTTGATTAATATACGCACTACGTTGTTTTACAAATACCCTTGGTTCCAACAAATCAATCTAACATATATAGTAAGATATAATCATCTTAAAAATTTATAAATTTGATGATAAAAAAAAGTTTGATTAATATCCAATTAAAAAAAGAGTTGTTCTTTATTGAGAAAATGATATATCCGGGCAATATATGAATTTTTTTTTTCTTTTTATAAATTCCTCAAAACGAAAAATAACGTCCTCATACACTGTTTTCACAATTTAGCTAGATATGGTGGGCTCCCCCCCATGTCTCTTTCAATAAAAAGATCTCTCGTCGAATTTATTTTTTTTTTTTGTCTGTAGGTAATGATTATTCAAAATCAATTATTTATGTCTTAGTGGTATACTGAGCATTATCTTGATTTATCTTTATCAAACCTTTGTGGTTCTGAGTTCACAAGTGTTTTTTTAGCAGGAACAGAATAAAAATATGTAGTTGGTTTTTTACTAAAGATATGCACAAAATGAAGTAAAAAAGTGATCATTTACATTGGCTCCATATATAATAACTTCAAGTATTAAGATGATTTAGTTTGAAACCGTTTGAGATTTACTATATTTATCTTGATTTACGTACATGGTGCTAAATAGAAAAAAGTCTATATATTTACTCGAAAGAAATGAAGCAGCCTATTTGTTTCATTTCAAAATGGGATATATACTTCATTAGTTCATTATTATTGTTGGAATTTTAACACCCTTTGTATGTTGATCGAACCTCACCTTCTTACCCCTAGCTTTAGTCGACCCTAGTTACCCCTAGACCAAACCGAAGTGATACCCTGCAGTTATATAGATCAAAACAAGAAAAGAATTAAAGATAGAAGAGAGAAAGAGATGTTGTCCGAAAACTAGCCTTGTCACCCCCCCAACCCCAACGCCCTAACTAGCCTAATCCTAGTCTGATAACAACATTGTACTTTACTAGAATATAAATTTAACTCCTATAACCGGTTTCCTTGTTTCAAATCCAAGCACAGCTCGATTTACAATAGTATTCTTGTCTAACATATACAAATTACCTAATCCTACTTGTTTATTAATTTGGCTAATTTATTTTACATTTATAAGATTGATTTTATATATATATATCTATACTATATGATGTATATGTATATATATATGATATATGATAGGTTTTGGAGAATGTCATTACCGGTGGGAAAAACAGCAGATCATCCCTTTGCAAATCCATTTGGACCTAATAGCCCGAGTCTTGACCTAGTCAAGCTTGACCCGACACTCATAATGGTTGGAGGGAACGAAATCATGAAAGATAGAGTGAAACTATATGCAGACTGGTTAAAAAAGCTTGGAAAGATAGCACGTTACGTTGAGTTCGAAGGAAAACAGCATGGGTTCTTCAGTAATGAGCCTTATTCGGATGTTTCAGAGTCGGTTTTGAATTTAATCAAGGATTTCATGTCTGAACTATCCGGTTAACCAATTCAGACCAGCTTAACTTTTATATGCTGAGTGAGTTAAAAAAAAAAACTAGTTTGATATTTGAAACCTACGTATCATGTAAAAAATAGGTGGTTTTTTTTTTTTTTTTGATTCATGCTTTCTCTTTATGATATGATCAAGTTTCTATACAAAGTTAAATAATAAATATGCATTCATAGAACTATGAGTTTTATGTAGTGACATGGGTGCCTCAGGTTTACGTGAACCACATGATTTTTTATTTTTTTTTACGTAATGTAAGTTTTCTATAAATTTATCTATCTATTAAGTGCACCGGGTCGAATCATGTTGTATTAAAATCGGGGGAAATCAAAGTTGGAGGAAACTAAGAATTATTTTCCAATTTTAATGAAAAATTAACTTATGTGATGTTCCACGAAGGAAATATGAGCTTACATGGGTTGCTAACTCGTTAAAAAGAGCTTTTGGGTAAAATTAATTCGATGGTAAAGGAAAAAAGTCCATCATTTAATAACTAACATCACCTGTTACATTTTGCTTAATTGAGATTGACTCTTTGTAAAAACTCATATTTGAATCTCTGTGGTCTTTTGTTCAAGCTTCTGTCCTAGCCAGGGGCTCAAGTAGAAGTTTATGATGTACCGAATCCTATTTTTTGATTGCCTAAATTATTTACGATGTAGATCTTCGACGGTGATTTTGTAATAAAAATATTCCAACAGATTTAAATCGATTGGTGATGGTTAACGACGAGATATGTAGTTTCTTGAGTAAGATGATCTGTTTATTGTGACATGCAACGGCTGCATAAGAGATTTTTGTCAGACTACCTGCATTGAGCCTGGTGGATTGGAATTTGAAAGTGAAGGCAATGTTCCCAAGTTAGAGGAATTTTTGAGTTTATGAGCAGATGTAAGATATATATTATAATTATCATATATGGTTAATTTTAATTATTCAAATTTTGCATCTACAATTGACTGATGTGAGTGTCCAATGAAAATTCTTGAAAATAGTATCCTGATCTTCAAGGTTTTTTTTTTTACTATTGTATATCAAACACTTTCTTTTGTATTTGTTGTAACACTAACAAAATTTCATCACAAAATATTTCGGTTGCCATCATATTCTGAATTGCTACTGATTCTGGTCATATTTTCGCTTCTGCTCAAGTAACGAATACTACTTTGCTGCTATTCAGTGGCTAATGAATCTTTTGTTTTCCAAGCATGTTTCATAGTTATGGATTACTGTTTTCTACTGTTCTGTTTGTTGTTGTTCAGGTTGTTTTGGTCTGCTGTTCGGACTTGTGGCTGTTGTTTAGACTGCTGGTCAGCTACTGCTTGGGGAATTGTTGGGGTCGGTTCTCTGTTTCTCTGCTACTCGGTCAAGAAGGATGCTGTTTGGCGGGTTCAAGGATGCTGTTCTCTGCTACTCGGTCAAGAAGGATGTTGTTTGGCGGGTTCAAGGCTGTTGCTGCTATATCAGGGCCGACCCTTAGTGTAATAAAATTAAGCATTCGCTTTGGCCCCCAAAAGTCTAGTGCCTCATATTTTACATAATGGGCTTAATTTTTTTTTGTATATTTGGGCTTAATGTTTTGTATATTTTACCAAATAAGAGTTCCAGCCTTCCTTTTAAAAAATCTCCCCCCCTCCCCCCCCCTTTTTTTTGCTTTTTTTGTTTACTTTACTTTGTATGCTAATAAACTAGGCCCCCAAAATTAATCTCTCTTAGAGCCACCAAAAAGCTTAGGCCGACACTGTGCTATATAGTATACGACAATCGTATGGTACTCTCCCCGTGTGGGCGTGTGGACACATACCTTATCAATGATCATGGAACCATACTACCTACTTTACCAATGCAGACACATCGAATGTTTCAAATTTAAAAGCCCGACTTATTAAGTAGGTATCTTTGGAAGGTAAAAAACAAGCGTGTACATAATGATATCTTAGAGGATAGCGATGTTATTTTCAATTCTATCATGGCGACATCGTTTCTGTGGATTCATAGTAGGGGAAAGAAAATCGATATGTATTGGGTTAGATGGAGAGCGGATCCTATTGGTAATAATGGCGGCTGATGGAGATGATCGAGTTTGGTATGTTTTGCGGTTTGTTCTATGCTTCTTTGTACGTTTTTTTCTCGGTGTGGGGCGTCGTTGGCTCAGGACTTGTATGGGATTAGCAATAAAAACATCACGAAATGAAAACCATGGAGGTTTTCATTACACGATGACCCTAACTTAAAATAAGGCATCATTACACGATGGGGGTTTTTTCTCGTGTCTTGGGCGACCGTAATTGGCGCGAGTTTTTTTCTAACCTCTCTTGCTATCCTAGCAGTTAAAGTTCTGAGTAGTGTTTCGTTTTTTTTATTTATTGTAGTGAGTATTGTATTGAGTTGATTGTCGAGTTGTTACGTTTATTTCTTTTTACTGGTTAAACGTTGATGTATACTTTTTTGTGATCACTAGCACCTTGCTATCTGATCATTATTAATATAATTCTGCCGTTTCAAAAAAAGAAAAAAGTAGGCTTCTTTCCTTATGGTTTGTATTTTAAAAAAATAATAATAATAAATTTTTAGGAAAACTCCTTACTTATGCTTTGTAATTTGTATTACGAGTATGATATATTGATCTGTAAAGCAAAATAATAATGAGTTTTTATAACTTCATCATTTGATATATATTGAACATTTTTAGAGTATTGCAAATTCAACTATATATTAATTAACAATATTTTCCCGATGAATATACTCATCTAGAATATGATTACACATAAAATAATAAATTATTCCAAATTCTTTAACATCATTACTTAAACCTCCTCGTGTGTTTAGAAAAAGTAAAATTTAGTGATATTGTGTGTAAAGACTTTTTTATACCTATTAATGCCTTTATGCAACTGTTGTATGTGTAGATGAAAAGTTAAAATTTTCATTTTTGTGACACAAAATATGTCATCAAAAGATAAAAGCTTGTATATTTATCTATACTTTTTTTTATAAATTGTCATTATAGTTCTGATTTAATGATATTTTTAATGTATCATTCAAAATACGTACTGTTATTACATAATGTTTTTCTTAATTGCAATTGAAGTTTATTTACCTCAATTCATGATACTCATAATTTGGAGGGAACGTTTTATATATGTTGAGTATATTATTTATGTTTATCTAATAATGTCTATGACATGTATTATTATTATCATATTTTCAAAAAGATGAATTAAACATATATATACAAGATAGAAATAGAAATATACAGCATCAATAGAATTGAGTTCAGGTGCTCCAAAGATTTAAGATATGGGAAATAATACTTAATCTTAGAATTTGTGTCTTTTACTTATATGATTGTGACTTATGATAAAATAAAATAGTGAGATGAAGTGAAAGAAATGAGTATAGATAAATGTATTTTTAAAATAACAAATTAAGCATAAATTGAAAGTGGATTGATATAACATTAGTCTATACAATGGATATCTAATCCTCCTTCAAATTAAAGCCATTATGAATTATCATGTCGACTTTATTTGGGTTTATCCTCACTTCTTTTCTCCTATTATCAAAATATCGATATCGATATCATATTATACTATAATATAATCTTTCTTTATATATACTAAAAGAAAATTGCTCTAACCACTTATTAACCAATCAGATCTTTCCATATTAAATCTTGCTTATGTCATTGAATTATAGAAAAAAGTCCCACTAATTTATATATATTTTTTCCCTCACTAATTTACATTTTTTAGCCTTTCATAAAAAAATATCACTAAGTACTTAATTTAAATATAATTATTACACTTTGTAGCCTTCAACTTGAGAAAAAAAATTTTAATTTTCCACTATTTAATTAATTAAAAAATTTTCAACATATTATTAATAACTCTTTTTCTTTCATTAATATTAAAACTATATGTTAACTTACATTTTCAATGAGAATATAAATCGAAAAAATCATTATGTATAAAGCTATTTAAAAACATGTAATATAGTTATTTTAACCTACCGTATGTATATACAAGACTAAAATCCAATAAGTCTAAACAGTAAGTTAGATAAATAATGATATAACAATGTTTGCGATCCTTTAAATATATAAAACTTTAACATGTAGTCATTTAACATGTAATGGGACTCATATAATCCATATGAAATTCATAACGAAATATCAATTTTTATGATGTTCTTAAAATGTAATATTTCATGTCTGTCCGTGTATTTAAACGGGTCGAAAATGTAGTTAATACTATATATATTAGAAATTCTACCAAATTAATGTTATTGTACAATTAACATTGCCTCTTTCTTTCTAAATGCGAATAGTATAGTATAGTAATTAATTGTATATATTTGGAGGCAGCTTGCTGATGTCCAAGTCCAACTAGCAGCTGATAGCGAGCATGAACAAAATCGTCCGATGTTGGAAGATGTTAGCAGCATATAATAAAGTCTTCTAACAAGTACGTATTTCGCGGCAAGTATATCTATACTCCTTATTAAAGGAGCAACCCATCCCCCTTTTTCTTAAAAAAGCCTACTGAACTTCTCAAACTACCCCTATCATTTATTAACTAATTTAAATATCTCCACCTGATATACCTATAATACCCTTAATGAAATTATTTACAATATGCATCCATCAACCCTTAAAATAACTATTATTTACAACATACATCCCTCAACCCTTAAAATAACTACACTAACTCCATTTACATAAATTATTTTTACATTAATAACCACGCCACTACTGCCACCGCCGCCACCTGTCACCGCCGCCATCACCGCCGCCCTTACCACCCCGCCGACATTACCATACCGCCACCCGCTACCACCATTACCGTCGCATCGCGCGGGCTTCTGTCTAGTATTTCATAAAAATCATTGTAATTATTGTAAGATTCTGTAGATTAATAGTTGTTATATCTCTTATAATTAAAATAAATATTCACATTATGTCCCCAATGTTCAAAGATCACTCTCATTATATCCATTTACTAATCATCCATATAGATGAAATAATAGGGGAAAAGGCATGATTTAGTGGTGATAATTATTATAACTTTTTTGATTAATTATGTGGTTCATTATAGACCATAATTATTAAGATGATAATTAATTAGCAATATTCATTGGGACACACAATTTCGACAAAAACTCCATATATATAATATAAATCAAACAGCAAATCCCACTTATCATTTCCCACCTTCGCATTGCAATATTGATATAATCATCAGCACAACACATTATTAGTCAAATCTCCTTATAAATTTCAAACTTTTAGAAAATGTAGATGAAGTTGAATATCCCATAATTGAACAAGTCGTTAAATGTAATGAGAGTAAAGAGGATTATTTTTGCCCGCACTTCACGTCGGGTAATCAATAGAGGTCAGTACAGTGGCGGATCTAGGGGGTAAGTTCAGGGGTAGCGAAATACGAAAATTTGTTTAGGGGTAGCGAAAATTTGTTT
>JAOEHQ010047604.1:0-10723 GCA_025447715.1 Asclepias incarnata | reverse complement strand
TGTTCGGCCACCGTTCGACGTTTTCAAGACCTGAAACTTTGAGTATATGTTTATTTCAACATATGTAGGTATTCTAATTTGTTAGTTTATGCATTTGATCACTTCGAATTTTTCACACATTTTGGACTAAAATTTAACTAAGTATTGGGAGGTCAAAATTAGTCAAAGGGTTGGGTCAATAAAAGTCAAAGTGTTAAAGGTCAAAATTGGCTGGAAATTTTTTCTTCTAGAAAGCCTATCTCTTTCATCTTCCCCAATTTTCTTTCTCTCATTCAACCAAGAAATCTCCAATTGTGGAAACCAATTTCTCTACCTTTCAAAACAACTTTTAAATCATTCATCAAACAAGGAAAATCTGAAAAGTGGTTTACCACGAATGAATCAACACTTTTTCCTAAGCACTCATGTGACTTTCCAAGATTCAAAGTTCTTCATTTCGGGTAAGCATCAAACCATCTTTCTATTCCTTATTTTTATACATTAATAGGGATAGAAAGATGCTTGCTGTTGATTTTGACCTTACTTGAACGGATTGAATCTTTTGTGAAAAACAAAGCAAAAAGGGGCACCTGTTGCTGCACGGACGCTGAGCACGGACGCTCAAGCGTCCTTCCGTGCCAACGGGTATTTTTCACTTTGTCCTATAATCTTTTGTGGATAATCATATCCGTGGAAAATCTGTGGGAAATATTTTCTAAAAAAATGTTTAGTTAATCCGTGGGTAATCCGTGAGAAATATTACCCACAGATTACCCACGGATTACCCACAGGTGAATCATATCCGTGGGTTATCTGTGGGAAATATTTTCTAAAAAAATGTTTAGTTAATCCGTGGGTAATCCGTGGGAAATATTATCCACAGATTACCCACAGGTGAATCATATCCGTGGGAAATCTGTGGGAAATATTTTCTAAAAAATGTTTAGTTAATCCGTGGGTATTCCGTGGGAAATATTACCCACAGATTACCCACGGATTACCCACAGGTGAATCATATCCGTGGGAAATCTGTGGGAAATATTTTCTAAAAATATGTTTAGTTAATTCGTGGGTTAATCCGTGGGAAATGATTCCCACGGATTACTCACGGATTATATTATTCTGTGGATAACTAATCGAACCTGTTGATTCCTAAGAATACTAGGATCAATTCTTCTAATAATCGTTGATTAAAAAAGAATACCGAAAATTAGGAATTTCACACACAAACACACACTAGTGTTATGGAGAAAATGATTTTCATATATTTGATAACTGATTATCTTCTCACACATTACTCACAGATTACCCACGGATAAATAAATTTTGTGGGAGATTTGTGGGTAATTTGTGGGAAATCCATGAGAAATATTTTACAGAAAAACTTTTAGATAATCCATGGGTAATCCGTGGAAAAGATTTCTATGGATTTCCCACGGATTATATTATTTCGTGGGTAATATGTGGGAAATCCGTGGAAAATTTGTAGAAACCTTTTATTAAATAGGTTTTGGATTATCCATGGAAAATTTCATTAAACAGCTATTATAAAACATATGTTTAGTATGTAGAAAATAATAATTATAAAATAAAACAAATGTATATACACATACATACAGTATTTATATTAATATATATATGTGTGTGTATATATAGCCCCAAACGAATGATTGAGAAACATATTGGCCCCAATAGGCTCAATGATGAGACGAACACTAGAATCGAAGCTTATGAAAGCTAAGAGAAACATGAATCCATATATAAGCACACATATATATACATATGAGACAACAAACGATGTTTAAGGCCCAATAGGCCCATTCGAGTGAAAGACGAACACAAACGGCTTATTTGGCCCATTTATACAAAGGATGAACATGTTTGGCACAATAGGCCCAAAGATTGATTGAGAAACAAAAAGGGCCCAATAGGCCCAATCATACATACATATAAATGACGAACACTGTAAATGAAGCTTTTGAAAGCTAAAAGAAACTTACAAACATATATACATACATGTCATATACACATTGATACTTGTCAATCATACATACATACAAACGATGTTTAAGGCCCAATATGCCCATTCGAGTGAAAGACGAACACACACGACTCATTTGGCCCATTTTATACAAATGATGAACATGTTTGGCACAATAGGCCCAAACGATTGATTGAAAGACACATTGGGCCCAATAGGCCCAATCATACATACATACAAATGACAAACACTGTAATTGAAGCTTTTGGAAGCTAAAAGAGACTTACAAACATATATACATACATGTCATATACACATTTATACTTATTAATCATATATACATATAAACGATGTTTAAGGCCCAATAGGTCCATTCGAGTAAAAGACAAATACACACGGTTCATTTGGCATATTTATACAAATGATGAATATGTTTGGCCCAATAGGACCAAGCGAATGATTTGAAAAACATGTTCGACCTATGACCCAATATGTAAATGAAACTTTTGAAGAAGTAAGTACAATATATAAATATTGGTGATCGGATTTGGAGTTGGTTCCACATCAGTATGAGTGGGAACATTAACTTGTGAATCTTTATTGTAGTTGATAGGATCAGATTCACAAAATCTGATTAGAGGTACTGAGGGGGTATCGGAGATCGAGTTTTTTGTTGATGGTGGAATTTGATTCATCAAAAGTGACATAAATTGACTCTCTTAGTTTTCAAAAGTTCCATTTATAGTGTTTGTCTAATATTTGGGCCTAATGGGCCCAATATGAATCTCAATCGTTCGTTTGGGAAAATAAACGAGATTTAAGGCCCAATAGGCTCATTCGATTGAAAGACGAATACACACGACTCATTTGGCCCATTTATGATATATGTTTTTCGCTATTAGGTTATCATTGGATATACTAGATGCATGTGACGGAACATGTTCAAATATTATTTTTTTTACAAAAAAAAAAAAATCATCCGTACGATATATATAGTCAATCCGTACATCGTACGGGTATTAAGAATAGTAATAGTATATAGTTTGATTTAGGGCTGTCAATCAACCTGCCAACCCGAAACCCGACCTGAAAAAAACCGGGTTAGGGTCAGGATTTTTTGACCCGCCGACCCGTCAACCCGACCCGTTGACAGCCTTAGAACTTTGATTGTACGTTAAAATATAATATTACTTTTAATCATATCTCTAGTTTATAAATAAAAAGAAAATAAAAAAAATGAAAAGAAAAGAATCTATGTATACAAATCCTTTGGCGGCAACTCCATAAATTTTCTCCCAAAAAAATTGAAATATTTTTGTCCCCAAAAAATTGAAACTTCATATATCCCACCAAAAAATTGAAACTCAGTCACTCACCTTATCCTTCACCGTCGGCCACCAATCGAAAAACTCTCTCATCCTTATAAATCACCCTCTCAAGTCTCACCCCTCTTATATATTATAGTTAGCACCAAAACCACCGGAAAAATCCACCCGGGCTGGTGAAAAAACCCATCGTCGGCCACCCCTCTTAGGCTATAAACTGCCACTGTCCAAATCTGAATCAAATAAAACGGGTGGAGTCGGGTGGGTCGGAGACTCGGAGTTGTCAAAGCGCCGACAGAAGAAGAGATCATAAAGGGGCGAGCGTATTTTGTTGCGATTTTATATACCAAGAAAAGGAAAAACACACACGCTACTGATTTCTTTTTCTTTTTCTTTTCAGAGGTGAGAAACAGAGGAGAGGATCCTTTGAGGGAGGTAATCGTCCCCAACCCAACCCATCCCCTTAATTTTTCTTTCTAAATTTTTATTATTATTATCTCTTTCAATCTTTACATATTATTATTATTATTCTTTGAATGAATAAATTGGTAAGGTGCAGGCAGGGATAGGGATGGCTTCGAAGCGGATCTTGAAAGAGCTCAAGGATCTCCAAAAAGATCCTCCCACCTCTTGCAGTGCAGGTATTTTTTCTTTCCTCCTTTTAGATCCTTAATCCTGTTCTTTTAATATATATATATATATTGATTGATTTTGCTTTTGTTGGAGAGATGATCTGATCTTTAGACAAAAAGAAAATTCTGTGTAATTACTACTTTAGTATAGTTGTTGTTGTTGTTGACCTTATATTGACTTGGGATGATAGGATAATCACGACATAGTTTTAATGTAACTTGGCTTATCTTGGAGCATAAGTATGTAAAATGTGGAAACTGGTGTTTGCGTTTGTTGAAAAGAGGTAAAGGTGGGAACTTTACAAGTTGTAGAAAGTGGTATCGAGTTTGTTGGTTTCTTGATATATGTATATGTTTCTTATGGATAACGTGTTGAAAGATACGTACAATTTGCTTTCGTTAAACAAACCATGGAATGTCGAAAGACGCCCGAATATTTTGGAGTGATGGGTGGGTAGTTTTGAATTACATATGGTTGATTATTTGTTTCGCTAAAAGGTTTGAGATTGTTTGAGGGTGATTGAATGCTATCTTGTATCGTTGTCTCTATCTTTTCTTAAACCTCCATCCATCTTCTACATACAACTTAAATGGGGGAATCTGAATTTAAATTCATTGTGCACCTTCTCTTACCAGGGTTCATGTTGACAAAATAATTGCTACAAAGTTTTAGAATCACAATAAGTCACCCAGGCACAAATATCACTAGTTCGTTGTGTACGGGATTTATAAAGGAAATTGTATACAAGCAAGTATCATAGTATCATAATGATATCTATCAATTGGTGGCTATGTGGATTTTGTGTGTGTGTGTGTGTGTGCGTGTGTGTAGGTAATGTTACTAAACATAAGAATATGCAATTATTCATTTAGCTTACCCACTTTTCTGTAAGTGTGAATTTAGGGCCGGTTGCAGAAGACATGTTTCACTGGCAAGCTACAATTATGGGTCCTCCTGATAGCCCTTATTCGGGTGGAGTATTTCTAGTTACTATTCATTTTCCTCCGGATTATCCATTTAAGCCACCCAAGGTACTTGCTAAATTATGAGGAGTTTGTCATTTTGCTTAAATCATATTGTCTGCCAAGTGTTAACTTTACAACCGATCTCTACACTCTACCAAAGAAGTACTTGGTCGAGTGTCAAATGCTTGAAATAGGTCATTAGCATATTCTAATATGATTATACCACTATAAACACTTTTATACATAGCAATTTCTTTGGTCTTCTAACTATGTTTACCCAGAGGGATTATATCTCTAATTTGAAGATATCATTTGGTTTCATGATCAGAATTATGAATTTTTTACTTAATCATCAGAAAATGCACATGATTCGCAAATCTTCCATAATTGAGTATAGTAAAGAATTCAACATAATTTCAAAAAACATAATAGATATGTTTTGAAATATTACAGTTCACAACTTTCGTTGAAGATAAAAAGGGGTGTGCAGGATTGCGTAAAAATGGATTTTGCGTTATCAAAATGGTGTTTTAAAAAACATGTTTCAATCTACTTTTCAAAACCGAAATCACAGATAAATCCCTTTTTGCAGATGGTTTGCCAAACACTATTTTTGCATTTTACAAACATCATAATTGAGATACTCTCACTCAAAACGCAATCCCAAGCACCTTTTTGGTGACATGCACTATAAAGATTTCAACTTCCGTCTTTATATATATGCATTTATGTCTCTTTTTGTAGGTGGCTTTCAGAACAAAGGTTTTTCACCCAAACATCAACAGCAATGGCAGCATTTGTCTTGATATATTGAAGGAACAATGGAGCCCAGCTCTAACGATTTCCAAGGTAATTATTGTATTAGTAGTATTCAATTTATGGAACCATAATATAAAAGAATGAAAAACACAAAGAGTTATAGGACCAGAGATGTGTTTAACAAAAGTAAATAAGTAAATAGATTTTAAAGTTGTGATAAATGAAATTAAAGCTCCTTACTCATGTTTATGCCAATGATTTGTTTTATTTAGGTTTTACTATCAATTTGCTCGTTGTTGACGGACCCCAACCCAGATGACCCACTTGTGCCTGAGATTGCTCACATGTACAAGACAGATAGGAGCAAGTATGAGACGACTGCAAGAAGCTGGACCCAAAAGTATGCCATGGGATAGTTTGCAGTACGTGCGGCCATGATGCTTTTGTGACTTCTATGAAGGGAAAAAATGGGATGAAACAATGAAAAACGTGTGAATTATGATTTCATGTATTGTAATTTGTAAGATAGGGGGTTTAGAAGGAAAAGGTAAACATGCCCATTCCTTGGAGACACTTATTTTTTTTTTCTTTCCTTGTGCTTCGTCTTTCTAAACAATTTAACTTTGCTGTATTTGCATTTCTCTTGTCCTTAGTTTTCCAAAGATGCACAATACCACCTAGATTTCTAATGTGAGCAGCTAAAAGCCCAAAACTAGAGATGTTGAAACCACTAGACTGGTGTATTGATGTTTTGTTGCATTGGCCTGCTACCTGTTACCATTGCTAAAATAGCTATTAGTCAATTGATCGGACCGGACAAATTGGTCTTTAAAACGAGTCAAAGCGGCTCATTACATCATATACTATATCTGGTGATATACAAGTACAATTTGGAGTCGGTATAGTTGGGATGGGATGGGTTTGCTTGATATCACATTATGTTCTTTTTGTTGAGTTTTTTAATTTTTCTTTAAGGGCAAATATTCAAATAACGCACAATTTTTCATATATTTATATCTAATGGGATGTAAAATAATTAACTTGGAATTAGTTGAGTCTTATTATGTGAATAGAGAGTTAACATCAAACCAATTCTTCGCGTGTATTCATCAAAAGGCGGTGATTTTTACACCAACTATTTTTTTGCGTACACGACCAAATTAATGCATTTTGACATTTTTTTACCTCTGACAAGTTAAACCTGTTCTTTTAGCCACTTGCTCTTGAAAAGACAAAAAATTGTCAAAAAAATAAATAAATTCGGTGGTGTATGTAAGAAGATTGTATGGCAATGAAAAGCGTTTAGCGATGCTTTTATGTAACTTTTAGTAGCCGATTATAAATTAGAAAAAGCAAAAAATTTTGAAGGAATGATTTTGGGCCCAAAAGGTTATTCCTGGGCCTGATTTAATTGTTCTACAAAAAATATATTGGGCTCCACAATCACATGTTTATGTATAATATATTATTATGTTTAATTACTCTCTCAAAAAAAGAAGCATTTCATTACCTCTTTTAGGTTGTGGAAAAGTGAGATGAGTTGACCTCCAAAGTTATATGGAAGCATGTTAGAGCTATGGAACATAATCCTATAAAACTCAAAAGTTGGTTAAAGAATAAAAAAAGATCATTATTATATATTCTAATAAATAAAAGAGAGCTTATTCAACAATTAGTTGTCATCATATAAGATTGTCAACAACCTTTCGCTTTATACTTAAAACATGTATTTGAAAAATCTAATTCCAAAATTTTATGCCTAAAGGGTACTTTGAGAGTTTGGGTTGATGCTTTGAATAGTTTATTCAACGACATTATGTATTTATAATATATATGTTAACGAAAATATGTAAGTTAAAAATCAAATGTAGATTCTAATGAGTTGACACAAGTAGCAAAACTTAACTTTTTTCAAAGTAAACTATTATTTATTACTTGTGTTGCAGATTGTGACGTTAGCTTATCAACACCATAATTAGGAAGGGATGCAACCAACATCTTAAACATTGTACATAAAAACTGCATAAAAAAGAACATTATCTAAGAGCTTAGGGTAAGCATATATATATATATATATATATACATATCTACATATATATTTTTAGTTTAAGCATGTAATTAATTACCATCTTAAAAGAAAATACTATTAACAATCACAAAATGTTATTCATTTTATTCGAGAATGTCAATTATAAAAGCTGCGAGTTGGAATGAAGAAAAACCATGCAGGAAACATGCATACATAAGAAGCCATTAATATGAAAACAAGGGAATGTGGGCTACATTTTGACCAACAATGTAGGTTTTGTCCCCACGCTAAAACGACATCATAAAGTGAACCTAATTCCAACTAATTAAATATGATTTTTTTTTTCTCCTCATCATTGAAATTGTAAAATGCTTGCTATATCTAAGTTGAACATAGCCACGTACGATAATATAAATGTTTGATATTTTATTCAAGTCCTAAATTGTCCTACAATAATACTAATTATGAATTAAAGAAAGTGTCCACCAAAATCAGAGTGTTTGAACATATATTTTCTAGAGATGAAGGAAAACTACTTTTGTCAACATATAAATGAGCAACCTAAATAAAATAAAATTAAAAATTAAAAAAAAAAAGTTAATTAATTCCATCATATGAGAGCTATTAGGGTTTTTTGACAGGTGACTTTCGAATAAAAGCAAATCCCACTGAGGATTAATAAAATATAAATTTGCACCTGATAAGATTCGAACGTCCATCTCATAGGTAAAACTTAATTGGATATCTCACCATTTGAACCATGAATCATTGAATAACTATTATGGTTCATATACTATACTAAATTACTAATATACGAGTATTAATTATGATAAACTACTTATAGTAGATTATATACTATTGCAATAAATATTGCACACCACAGTCTTAATTAGAAAATAAATACGATTGTTATCGTTATTGAAAAATGTGTATATTAAGTAGAGGCAGTGTAGTATAATATAAGAGCATGACACACCTACCCAACAATATGTTTTTCCCTCTTCCCTTGCACTACGCCTTCATTACATTTTTCTGTAGCCTAGCTTTTTCCTCATCTCTTAGTCACTTTGAAAAGGTAGAGAACCAACCCCTAGAACTTAATTAAGGTCAAACCTTTACTACTATAATTAATGTAGATTTAGGACGATAATTAATATACAAACTCAAAGTTTAAACTTTAAGACTATAATCTAGATTGGTATTTTTAAAAAAAGTATTTTAAAATAATAAAATACAATGGCTTAAGTTCTCAATTTAATTAGTGTTATCTCTATGTTGAGAAATTAGTTGTCTCGTACCCAAGAAATACAAAGCATGATATCTTAATTAAGCTATAATAGTGCAATCTTTTTCTATATCTTCTACTTGCACATTTCTGGGTCGCAACTTTTACTTTATCATATATATATGTATGTACTCATCCATTTGATAACTATACAAATAGTCACTCGTTTGCTATCTTTTTTTAACAGTGTTTTTATTTCATTTTCTATTCTATTACAAATAAATGAGTAAATATATATATGGATAATTAAGAATGTATCTAATTACAGTCAAGATCTAGCAGGGACAAAGGTGGCATGATCCTTGGCTTTTACTATGTTCAAACTATTTATTTAATGGCTTCACTATAGCTTTATGTTTGTTTTTAATTTTACTTTTTAATATTTTAATGTATAATTTCCTGCATTTGGTGTTAAATAAATATTAAAATAAAGTAAAACCACGTGTAAACCATATTAAAGATACACTAAGCAGAGGGGTCGTGCACACGAGTTGGGGAGAAAACTTTGGACCCATAAAATCAGGCTATCTTTTACCAAATTTATTTATTCTTTTACATTACATTACATATAATATATATATATATATATATGGGGAAATCATAGATACAGCAGCTGCTGCGAGCTGCTGCACTCACATATCTAAAATCAAATTTGCCACATGTTGAAAAAAAAAAAAATCTGTGAGAACAACAGCAGCCATGGAACTGCTGTCAACAGCAGCGATGCTAACCCCTATATATATATATATATATATATACACTTTAAGAATATCTTTTACGAATATTTAAGTTTGTATTACTTAACTAGTCACCCACAAGATGCCTCAAGTCAGCCTCATGGCTTGATTACTTGATTTGTAACGTTGAGTCGCCACACGGCACCCTAAGCAGATGTGGAAGTCTTGATGTAACATATGTTGGACTTAATTGTTTTAAGTCTTGTTAACCCAAAGTTAGAGGGGTTGTTTGTCATTAGCCTAAAGTTGAATAGACATGACTCTTTGAAGAGGTATACAAAGAAAAGGTGTAACTATTGGAGTAAGAGACAAAGCAAACCAACACAACCATTGGAAGCATCATACCGGTTCGAAGAGTCACAATGGTTCAATATTAACTACCAAATTAGAATATTATAAATAGTTAGTTTCATGTCAAATTGTAAGTGTGTCTCAATTACAATGTAAACATTATTCTTCATTGTTAATAGAATCAAATTCTTGTTAATCTTGTGTTTAATTCGGTCTCGTGGACATGAGGATTTTGATTCTCTACATCCGCACTGTAATATTATATAACCTTATGTACTGCACCTTTCACATACCGAGAATTCAATATGTACATTTAATAAACTTCAGAGGACAAAAAGGAAACTTTATTCTTAACAAATATGCATTATGGATCATTTCTCATAATATAATACGGAGTATAATTTTCTTGCTATCCTAAATATGATATTGTTTTTCTTTCTTTCCATTTTATACTAAATTAATTAATAATTAATAGTTCTACTATGTGAACTATTGAGTTTTTTTAACGAATTAGTACGTTTTGATCAATAAACAGTTATTTAGTACGGTTTTTTTTATAAATGAATTAGTACGTTTTAATCAAGTTGTTAGACAACTATTTACGTCATATTCCCGCAATATGTGAACTAATAAATAAATTAACTTTAAAAACATAATTTTAATTTAGAGTAAATTACATTTTTGGTCCCTCAAGTGGTCAATTTTTGCAGTTATAGGTCTTAACTCGAAAAATTACAAT
>JAOEHQ010047603.1:0-10725 GCA_025447715.1 Asclepias incarnata | reverse complement strand
TTTACATTTAAATTTACATATTTAACAAATTATCTTATCTTGAAAATGTCATAAAAATTTCCGTGTATTTGACACGGGCATAAATCTAGTGGATAAATAAAAGAGGTTTTCTTTGTTCATATTGTTCGAATAATGGAAGTTTTTACTAGGTCACCTGCAAGATGTTATCTATTGAAGTTAACTCTTGTAAAAAATCAAGTCATCTAACTACTAGGTATATGTTCTTAGGCAAATGAGATATCGATTGTGGACTAGAGTAATAATTTTATATTCCACATTTTACATCTTCACAATTCAAATCAACATGAGGATTGTTTTGATGATTTGATATTACATGTTAATAAATAAATTAATACGAGTAAT
This sequence comes from Asclepias incarnata, assembly GCA_025447715.1. NCBI lineage: Eukaryota > Viridiplantae > Streptophyta > Magnoliopsida > Gentianales > Apocynaceae > Asclepias > Asclepias incarnata. The sequence goes on along the minus strand of JAOEHQ010047603.1, from coordinate 10,362 downwards.
TAGCTATTGAATTTATGAATATTACATAGTATTAATTACTTATTTTAACTCATCTTATTCGGTATATATGTATGCCATGGTTACTGTATTTTTAAATGACCAAAATTCAGATAACATAAAATGTATATATATTTGAATGTATTCATGTCTAAATATTTCAAGTACTATGTGTGTAAATAAATAGTAACTGACACAACTCTCACATTAGTATTATAAATATGGGTTAACTATATTTTTCTCAAACTATGTGTTTTTATTTTAAAACGTTTTTACAAAAGAACCAAAAGAATTCGAAAATTAAACAAATATGGTTGATGATGTCAAACATGAGTAAGAGTTAACGAAATGTTTGAAGGTGTTCTATATATTTTTAATCATCTTCCCACAAGCACAAATTGAGACTAGACGAAAAATAGTTAAAGCATCTAACAAAAGGTAGAAAAAATAGCTTAAAAGAAGTGGCCATCATAAATAGCTAATCTAGATATTGTATGATCCCAACTTCTTGTCGCTGCCGGAAATAAGTCTCAAAACGTGATGAATTCCCCCCGGGGGGGATGAAGAATCTTGAGGTATTGAAGGTATATCTAAACTTTCTATGAGTAATATATTTATTTACATTAGGGGTCCGTCCTAGAGTATGTTTCATGCGCTTTTCTTTGTTTGAGTAGTTTTAAACTTCTTATGAGACCCGACCGAGTTGCAAATAATTATGAGTATATTTTTCTGGGTTGTAATCAAATAAAAACTAGAAAAATGTTAAAAATTAAGGGACAAATCTCAGCCACAAATTTTCTTCATCTTCTTCTTCTCCTTTTTTTTACCTTGTTTTTTTTTTCATTTTGTAATTTTTGTAAAATAATTTTAATAAAAACCTATACCCAATTTTTTTTTTCTTCAGATGATACGGTACGAGCATAACCCTTAGCCAAACGAGCGTAGCCCTTAAAAGCAGGGGCGGATTTAGTGTGGTGGTAAGTAGGTCACAGGACCTACATTAGTTTCGAAAGTTTTTTAGATACGATGTGATAATTTTTTTAATGACCTATGTTAAAATTTGGACAAGACCTACCTTGGATGATGAAGATGAAGAAGACAAGGAAAACTATTTTAAAAAATGAATGAAAATAATTATTCAGTTAAACGTGGATTGTTTCTTGCGATACTGATTGCACTCATTGCAGTGGTAGACTAGACGAGGAAGACAATGGAAATTGGCGGCTAATTAGTTTTTCCTCACTTAGGGTTAAGCCCAAAGGCCCATTGTATTTTAAACGTTTTTAAAAGCCCATATATATGACAAAGCAATTCATTCAATTAATAAGAGTATATTTTATCAATATTGTTTACATAATAATATTTTTATTTATAAATTTAGTTATTATTATAGAATTATAGAAACTATTCGTTTACATGAAAACTATTTTTGATGCATCGTATAAGTTTATAATAAACTGTACAACTATAGTAAGGTGTATAATGTAAGAATTATTTAGTAAATAACCAAAGTAAATAGTAGTTAAAGAATCCAGCTTTTATCGAATTATTTGAGCGCAAACTCGAGTTCCAACTCGTTTGAGTCAAATTTTTATCAAACCCAAACTCAAACTCGAGTCTTTTTTATGATGTCATAATAACAATGTACTTGTACTAAGTTGTACCCGACCCAACCCATTGAAACCGCATTTTGTCGCATAAACTAAGTCAAGTCAAGGACCCACGTTAGCTTAATTCCTGGATTCGCCACTGTCTACAGAGACTTTGATGGTAAATTAATTTGGGTTAACTAAAGAGGCTGGGTTTTATAAAATGTATTAATGTGTATTCACTTTGTTTTGGTTTATGCAGATATGTTGCAAGTGGAAAATTGAAGAGACAAGCAGTGACAAAGGTTGATAACTATGGCTGTAAACTAATAGCGCTTCTGTTTTTGTTTTATTGGTTGTTTTGGATTTTTAGTACAATAATGCCAACTTTAGTAAGTTTTATTGCAGTCGATGGTGCTTGACATGTATCCAGCATAACTTGAGGCACTGCTAGCTATCTTGATCCTAAGTAAGTCATTATTTTCTAATTTATCAGTTAATTACTATATAAGATTGTTGCACCATTGATTTCAGGGATATGATAAAAGGTAACGGATTATTTTATAAGTCAAATTTATCATATTTGTGAGTTTATAATGTTAACAATGTTCAACCATCTAATGAAATTTGTCATTCGATGTTTGTATTTAACAGTGTGAAGTGCTTAATTTGTATATTTATTGAAATGTGTTATTGGGAAAGTGTGTGTGTTTTCGTGAACCAGATATATGTCTTCTTTCCAGAGGAACCAAAGGTTGGTGTTAAGACCTTGAAGACTTACACCGAACGTATGAAATCAGAGAATGTTTTCAAAGCAATACTGGTTGTTCGAGAAAATCTGACACCCTTTGCCCGAACCTGCATGAGTGAGATAGCTACCAAGTTCCAGTTGGAAGTTTTCCAGGTGATTTATAGTGCTATCGCCGTTTTGGATTGGTAGATGTTATTTAACCGGTGTTTTATAGATTAATAATTTACAATGGTCTTGATTTTCTTTAGATTATAATAATATAACTTACTTCATTATATTAATAAGCCAATTAGATGGTAATATGTCTTAATCATATATAGAAAGTGTTATGAAGTTTATTTCTTTTTTGAGCTCTGCTGCATCCTTCTTGTTATCTGCACATTAACTCTATTTGCTGATATAATAATCTCTTCTCTGTTCTTTATTAACCTTTTTTCTTAACTACCCTTGGCCTTTTTCCCCAGTTTGTTGACATGTAAGCCAGTCAGAAAACACTATATTTATATGATGACATGTGAAAAGCTTGAACCAAAAGCTCAAGAATATAGTAAATTATGAAAGTTAAACTATGCATTTAACATGATCAAGGCTTCAGATAAAAGAGGTCGAAAGTGAGCTATTTTGTGCCTCAATTTGTCCTGCATTTGGTGCCGTAGAATTGTTTGAATTTTTGTGGGAAGCACTGTTTGCTATCATCAAAACTGAACTGGTTAATTTTTCATTAATGGTTTTATGAGTCTGTTAGTAATGATCCTTATACTTTTTCGAGTTTGTGGATTATAGGAGGCAGAGTTGTTGGTGAATGTTAAAGATCATGTTTTAGTTCCTGAGCATCAGGTGCTAACAAATGAAGAAAAGAAGACTTTGCTGGAAAGATACACCGTCAAAGAAACACAGGTCGGTTCTCATTATCTAAATCTCCGTCTAATACCAAATCTGTAAGAAAGTAATGCAACATTTGACTGTACCTGTAAGGCTGTAACTCATCAGAATTGTTTGACTTATAATCAAATGCTAATAATTTTCGATTACAAGTCTTATGGTTCTACTTGCATGTTCCTGTTTCCTCATATTATTTTTAATTATATGCAGCTACCTAGAATTCAAGTTTCTGATCCAATAGCACGTTACTATGGGCTAAAGCGTGGTCAAGTTTTGAAAATTATCCGACCAAGTGAGACAGCTGGACGTTATGTTACCTATCGATATGTTGTTTAAAGTCTTCAGTTTCTCATCAGCTTCAGAAAGTTTGCTTTGTCTATAATAACGACTATTAAGGTTCAATTTGAACGTTCAGAATCTGATAATATTGTATTATCTTTTTTGGCTGTTGGTGTTCAAAGTTTACCATATTACCAACTCTTACTGATGAAAAAGCATTTGGCTAGGTTTCATATATATATATATATATAGAGAGAGAGGTTGGTTATTATAAAACAAGTATTAAGGTAAAACAAGTAAGATAAGATCTTGACCATTAGATCATGATATAATTGATGCACGAAGATTCATAAACACAAGTATACACAATGATGCACAACGATTTTCAGTTAAGTGAAAAAAATTGTTTTATTTGTTTTACTTTAATACTTGTTTTATCTGAACCAGAACCTATATATATATATATATATCTTTTTTTTAGAACGGTAAACTATCCTATTTCTACTCTATCAGTCTATCTAGATCACTTATTCTCTTTCACTCCTAATTTCTTGTATTATTTGTTTATTTTACAGTAATTATTTAAATTTATGATATAACCCATAATCACCAAACAAACAACTCCAGGCTCAAATTGTTTGGATATAGATTTTGCTTCTTAAATTGGTGCTGTAATCGTAGTAAAAAACTAAATTTTGCAGAAACCAGTGGGTGGCCATTATGGATTTGATTTGTTAACCAAATTAAAGTGATGTATCTAGCAAGCAAGGCTAATGTCATCATGCAACTCCAATATGAACTTCAAGCTGCTTTTGATTCTCTTAAAAGTTTCTTGTGTACACAAATTATTAATAAACATGCCATTTTACTTGAGATTACAATTACAAATTGTAGTTTGACTTATGTAATCTTAGTGATAAAAATTAATAAACATGGGGGGTTTATTATGTTGAATATTTAAAAATTGATTTTATTAAATTCATCTAAAAGATTAATTCTGCTTTTAGAATTATAATCTTGGTGTTGGTATAAATGTTGTGTTTTATAAGTTGCAAAATTATGGCATGTGGTTATTAGTTATTCCAAATTGATGAATGTGTTGGAATTGGTAATGTGAAGTTATGAAACGGAAAGGAACAGGGATGAGATCAGGTCAAAACCCGGTCCGGTCTAAGGAAATACCCAAAAAAGCAAACCGAGGACCGGACCAAATTTGGGTGGGTCAGGCGGACCGAATTAAAGCATATGATATCTAATCATGCAATGTCCAAATACTCGATGGGAGTGGCATGTTCAAACCTCTGGTTACTCTTTTGTGTGTGTCTAGCACCATTGCAGTAGACTTAAACCTCTCATTGACCTAAGCGGGCAAGTGGTTGGATACCATGACACATAGAGTTCAGGATTTTTGAGTAATAACGAAATATCAAAAAGAAACTAAGGCAAACAGTGACAAGAAATAGTTAACAAAGTCATTTTGGCCGTTTTGAATGATAACCAAATTACACCTGTAAGAAACCCTCAACATTTTACATGATGCAACAACAATTACATCTTAAAATCATATCAAGCACCACTACGCCCGTACACAAAATTATAAAAGACCAAAAACCAGAGTAACCTTGATTGAACAATACTAAACAAACCAGCCAAAACACACGATTAGCACATCAAACTTATAGGTAACTTTTCTTAGAACCCATTAAAACAACTGAGTTTGAGCTTATTAACCTCCTAAATAATCAAGTAGGGGAAGATAAAAACCATTTGATCAACCAAAGCCAAGCTTTGTCACACAAGTAAAATACAAAAAATAAAAATTAAAAAAAAATCCCAGTAAAAATCAACCATACAACTTTTACCGTCCCTCATTGTGAACTCGCGGGGTTTGTTGACTCATCCTTCTTTGGCTCCAACTTTCCACTCATGGAGACGGCTTCCAAGGTCTTGTAAAACTCCTCAGGTAGCGGACCAGGTCGGTGCAGTGGCACGTGTTTTGGAACTGGTGCATCGTTTTCGACTATTTCACATTCATAATCATCGTCTACACCCCATGGGTCCCATTCTGCATTCCAACACAATAAGAATTCAATACCATTTGCATTTGTGGAAGAAACGTCAAATGACGATTCACTCAGGTAACACATGAAAAAAGAAGACTCATTTCCCATAATTTCACAATATTAAAAGACCTTAAAAGTGATTGAATTTCTTTTCTATAAACTATTCTAACAACTAATTGGGGTTAAGTTATTAGGAGTGACCATGGTTGCAATAAACTTATACGGGCATCAGAAATAGTAAAAAGAGTTTCCTTCTATCAGGAGCAAAGAATCAAAATTAAAAAGCAAACAGGTTCAAGAGAGATTAAAATCTATAACTTCAGGAAGAATGGTTGCTGACCACTTCCTTTTAGAGCATAAATGCAAAAAAAATAATTAGAAAGCAAACAGGTGTTCATCACAGTCACAATCACCCTACATCCAAAGATTGTCTTTGTTCCAAGGGTGTTTTATTATATCTGGTGAAATAGTAGACACACAAAAGCAAAAGTGTGTATAGCCAGGTGGGTTAAGAAGCGGTCAATTCGGTTATGTTTCATCTCCAATGTGTCAAATGGGCAGAACTTAAAATTCAACTACACAGGAAATGTGTCGAACAGGCTGAAAGTTGTCCAACTGTATGCTACTGCCCAAAGCCTTCTATGTCATTTAAATCAAGACATCAGATTATTAAAACTTTTGTAATAACATCCGACACAATCTTTCAAAAAAATATATAAAAAAATTGTAATAACTAACACAATAACTAAACATAAGAAGGTACTAAATAGGAGAGAAAGTGTTTTGGGTCAATCGAACCCAATCTAGGCCGAACCAAGATTTCCTGTTTTGACCCCATTACCCATCCTGTCATTCTAACTGTAACCAACAAGAGCATACCCTTTCATTCTCCCTTTTTCTAATTTTCATCACACTGCACAACCCAAATTTTTGTTACCAAAATGAATAACTTCTAGGTCAAGTAGTAACACACATGAGTTGACAAAATTGTAAGCAAATAAGTTCCAAAATCTACCTTAATCACAAATCAAAAGACTGTCAATAAGAGTGTCTCAGACTTTAGAAGTCTAATCCATGAGGAACACTTAAATATGAACAACAAAAAAGTTTATAAAATAACTCACATTCAGATTATTAAAATACGTAAAGTATGAGTCCACAATACTTCAAAGTGTGCCATTCTGGGAAAAAATGGGATTGAGGGAATTTATGAGGACTGACAGCTGTATAATATAACCAAAACAGTTAAGACCCTCAAATGGACCCCAAAACTCAGCATCATCATGTTATAAGTTCACAATATAAGTCAAATATAGATATAATCGTTTTAATACCTAGGTACCAAAGACAGCTGACATAACAAAGCAGTTTGTGCCTTTTACTAAAATTAATATCACTTTCAGCCCATTCAATTCACCTAGTATATGTTGGACCAGTAACAAAAATGAGGTAGCATTGCAGTCAGAAATTACTATGGGTATGGGTTTGATAACGGGGTGGAATGGGAATATGAATCAATTTCTAAGACACACCCTCTTTAGAATGTATGACAAAGAAGCCCCAGCTTTGAGGTATGATTCCTAACTTTGAATTGCATACCTTCAAACCAAACACCACCCTAAAGATCATATGCAAAGTGAACATTTAATTGCTAGACACTACAAGCAGATAGCATGATATACAGAAGACAAATACCAGTTTTCAACATAAGAGGCTCAATGATCAACAAACTGCATGCTTGACACATAACAGTGACACCCCGTGAAAAGAGGATCAAACTTAGGGTTCTGAAGCATATTCCCACATCGATTTTTATTTCAAAGACAAAACCAACGACCAGTGAAAGAGTGAAAGGAGACCCTATTTTTCATCATAAATCCATGGCAGAATGCATAAATACGATTCAATGGAGTATATATACCCAGAAAGCAGGTCCATGGATACCATGAACACAATAGAAGAAAATGTCAGTATAAAACAGCCATGAAAATGTTCATACTTCATATAAGCTTTCGATCCTTGCATTCTCACAAGGCTCAATATATCATACTTTGTCCCACAAACAGACGGGTAAATCAGAGAAGGAAAGGAAAAAAAGAACACTAATCAGAAAACGAATATCCTTTTTAGTTCCCTTATGAAAAAAGCGATTACCATGGCTTACAAAAAAAAAGTAAGTAAGAAAGTGCAAGGGAGTGCATACTTCAAGTGTGTATAGCTTATAGTGTTTTTTTAAGGCTATTAGGTGCGTTTCAACTATTTTAAAGGAAAAACACACTTAATTTTATTCCGAATACAGCTTTTAAGCCGTAAGCATCCACTTATGAACTCCAAATCCACTTCCAATCCAAAACCCGAAGATCCTAAACACTAACGAAAAATCAAATTTATATGCCTGGTAACAACTTAATCATTCCCTTTTAGCTAGCTAAAATACTAAATCCATCTACAGATCTTAAAAACCTAAAAAGATCTCTCTCTTTTTCCTTAATAGTTTTATACGATTCACCTCTTATGTTGGCCGTCAGACCGGTCAGTGCAAGACCAGTAATGGGTCGGTTATCCATTAATAAAAACCCAACAATTAATTACATTTCAACAAGCATATACAACATATATACATTTCAAATACTTCAAAAACATTTGATAAAAAAAATAAATAAATAAATAAAGGGAAAACAAACCGATCATTTTATCAATAAGTTTAAGTTCATCCTGAGCCTCTTCAATCAATTCCTCAACTTGACCGCAGCCAAGCCGCTTTTCGATAGTTTCCCAGTCTTGTTCCTCTTCACAGACAGCGAGTCTGAGGCGCGTGAAGGTTTCGACAGCTTTACGATAACCTTCATCTTCGGGAACACGCTTGATCTCGGTTAGGGTTTTGTTGTATAGACCGATTAAGACTTCACGTGCGTTTGGAACAACCTCAAGACCCACGATCCCGGTTGTCTCTTTCACTTTTGACATCATCATTAGTGATGATGGCCGTGCAAATTTCCGTAGAAACATTTTTGCTGTGTGTCAGTGTGTGTTTGTGTGTGTGGATTCTCGGTGCAAACGATTGAGAGGTGTTTTGGGAGTGTTTCGTTATACTTATTTATCGAGGGGCTAAAATGTAACTAACACGATATTTTCAAGTTTGTATTATTGTATTTTTTTTAATAAAGCAAATTAAAATAAGAGAGGATGTAATGGCAACGGCGTTGAGGGCGTGGGAGGCCAAAGACGTCGGGGTGGTGGTGTGGACGGTTAGGAAGATGGGGTTGTTGAGGGGTCGTTCGTGTGTGGAAGGCCAACGTCGGTTGGTCGACGGTGAAGAATGAATGGGTTGGTGCGTCGTTTTTTTATTGTTTTCGTTTTTACTAATTTTAATATTAACTTAGAATTGAAATGATTTGTATACTTTTTATAATGATGGTATTTGATACAACTTTGTTTACAACCTCGGTGGCTTTATCCTTCTCGTACTGGGATATTTTTCCTCTATTTGATCATAAAATCTTTGCTCATATCTGTTCATAAATAGCGTCTCTGTTTGAATTGTTTCTTGAGTTGAGTAATATATGCTTGTTATTTCAAGGTATTGAAAATGTGATGTTTAAAGAATAATGTATATGAGTATGTGTGGATGATTTACATATTTATGTAGTGGGAATGTTCGCATATGGGTGTGATTAGGTACAGTTTATTTGCATTCTCTATGTGCTACATGTATTGACTGGTAGTTTGATTAGTTGTTTACATGTAGTGAGTAACAGTTTAATAATAATGTAATGTTTTTTATTTAAAAGATATGAATTGGTGGTTTTTTTAATGTTTAATAATAATGTAATGTAATGTAATGTAATGTTTTAAATGTTTTTTTAGGTTTAAAAAAAAAATATGAATCATGTCAAATACACAAGTTAGATGTAATAGATAAAAAAGAACAACTAAAATAATAATTCTAACACATCTATTTATAGGCAAAAACATCACCACCCGACTAGCCACGCCACGTGGCGGGCTTAGCCCATGTGACATCATGTTTACATTGGATTCTATCACGGCGTACATTTCAAAGTTTACAAATTTGTTGATTATATTCCTTAGTATTTTGTAAAAAGTTAGCAAAAATAAGGTAAAAAAAAAGGGTAATGGGGGGAACCCTAGCCCTGGTACCACAATTGGATACCCATCGACCCACCCCGTATGAGACTTATGATGCCGGTAAAATACCTCCATCCTAATCCCCACATAATCTGGGCACCCCGAAGGATCCCCACGTTTTTAGAACTTCACATGTGAGTCTAGGCTTCATTGGTAACGGGTACCTTAAAGGAATTGTTTTTTATGCCAAACGGGGGATCGAACTTGGGACCTTAAGGTTACCAAGTGATTCCCTTACCACTAGACCAATTCCTTGTTGGTAGCAAAAATAAGGTATTGCATTAAAACTTTGACAATCTAACTTAGTATTTTATATAATAAAAAAATGGTTGCAGGTCCGTTTATAAGTAGCATTTTCTACCTTAGGGTAAGGGTAAGACTGTGTTAGGTCCAAGAGTTTCAAGATATCAAAGTATCTTGACACACATATTTGTTGTAGAGGGGTGAATACAACTTTTCAAAATCTTAGATATAGATTAAAACTCTTTTGTAAATCCCTTTTTGAACAATATTAAATATAATCAGATACAGAAGATTTAACAAGAGCAATGTAAAGAAAGTAACCAACACAAAGTAATAAAAGCATATAAGATAATCTTCAACACGAGATGTAATTTTTCAATGTAATTCTTTTATTAGAAATAAATCTATA
>JAOEHQ010047602.1:0-10725 GCA_025447715.1 Asclepias incarnata | reverse complement strand
TCCCATGCAAGTCACTTTCCATTTGATGATATGTTACTGTTCTTTGTTTGCTAGATAAGTAGATAACATGAGAAGCCTAGTAAAAAGCATAAAAAAATAAAAAAAATAAATTCTGGTTGGCGGGTCCCGCCAACCCAACCCGGACCCGGCCTGAAAAAATTTCAGGTTGGCGGGTTGGCGGGTCGACGGGTCAAAAAACCCAACCCGAACCTGCTTTTTTTCGGGTCGGTTTCGGGTCGACGGGTCGATTGACAGCCCTAATTAAAATGGGACACAGACTGTAATGGTATAAAATGAATTGAAAAGTAAAAGGAAAAAAAAAAAATAAATAAAATAAGGATGGTTTAGTCATTTTAAGTTGACAATGGAACATCCATGTAAATGATTTGTTATTACATAAAGACCTTTTATATATAATTAACTCTAAAAGTAAAGCACTTTTAAGTATTTAAAATTTCATTAAATAAAAACCTCAAATACTTTTGTAATACTAGACGCATGCCCGCACGGTGCGACGACAATGGTGGTAGCGGCGACGGTGTGGTGGTGGGCGACGGGTAGTGGCGGCGATGGTGGTGTGGTGGCGATGGTGGTGTGGTTATTAATGTATAGGTAATTGATATAAAATGAGGTGATCTAGTTATTTTAGGAGTTGAGTGATTTATGTTGTAAATTATTTCATTAAGGGTATTATAGGTGTATTAAGTGGAGATGTTTAAATTAGTGAATAAAAGAAATGAATAATTTAGGTAAATCAATTGTTTTTTTGAGGAAAAAAAGAAAGAAAATGAGGGGTTGATGCAGTATAAATTTGTGTGTAGAAATGATTGTTTTCAATTTATTTTTTAGGTAACATAATAGTATATATTTTATCCAGGGTGACGTAGGGCATCACTATGTTCTCACTTGACGTCTCAAATTTAAACAGTCACAGATAAATATTTTGATGGTGGCTAGAAAAATGATTTATCGCTATATATATGAATCAAATACTTGTTATTTGCAAATAGTATGAAAAAAATATATTTGTTTACTACCATATTATTTTTATTCCTTGATATAATATATTTTGTTTCACAATTGGTTTATTACATGATATATGGATCATATTTTGACAATCTAGTATTTGTAATAACTATACATTAAATGTCATTATTCAACTTATACAAAAACCCATGACCAACGAAGTGAAAAATCAACCTAAACATACATTATTAATGTGTCTAAATTCAGTTCAATAACTAAAACCATTCCTCTTAAATATTTCCTCAAATACATTAAATTTAACTCAAACATTAAATACCAAAAATAAACTAATGACTTAAAATCTAAAAACAAATACAATAATAGGAGTAATAAAAAAAACAAAGGCTCACAACATTTCATTTGATAACCTATCACTATAAGTGACCTTACTTATCATTCCTACCACCTATCATCTCGTACTTTAACTCGTATATATATATCGTGTATAATGTCTCTGTTCTTCAAAATTCACATCTCTTGTTCTTCTTCTTTCTTGTTCTCTGCTCTCTCTCTCTCTCTAGAACAAAAAGAGGACCGAGAAGAAATATATATACATATATATATATATATACATCAGATCTGTTTCTATAATAATCATCAGGTATCCAATCCTCTATCTTTTCTGTATCTATATATTTATCCTTAATTATTATATTTATATATATTAGATTTATATTTATATATTTATTTATTATATCTCTTGATTATTATTGTTGATAATATACATGTATGTAATTAATTGTGTGTGTATATATATATATATATGTATGTATCTATGTGTATATAGCATTTGTATGTATGTTTATGAAAAATTACTAATTCTTTGAATCAATAGTTGGAATTAGGGTTTATATACAGCTGAATTTTACAGAAATAAGTTTTATTTATTTTTTCGCATATTTCAATGTTAATCATAGTTTTAATTATTAGTTATAGTTTTAAATGTAGATTTAATTAGTTTTAATTATATTATGTGCAGTGTTTGGGAAATAAAGGAAAGCTATGTCTTCCCTAAGCAGAGAGCTTGTGTTTTTAATACTTCAGTTTCTTGACGAAGAGAAGTTTAAGGAGACCGTTCACAGGTAAAAGTTTATAATATATAAATTTTTGTTTTTTTACATAGATAGTGCTAAAATTAGGAATGCAACATGCCAACATGTATGTTGAAGTTTGGTTATGGTGTTGCTGTGATGCGTAATTGAATTTGTTTTGTTGTTAAGGTTGGAGCAAGAATCCGGCTTTTTCTTTAACATTCGTTACTTTGAGGAAATGGTGACGAATGGCGAGTGGGATGAGGTGGAAAAGTATCTTTCCGGATTCACGAAAGTGGATGATAACAGATATTCAATGAAGATATTCTTTGAGATACGAAAGCAGAAGTATCTAGAAGCTCTGGATAAGTACGTTCTTTTTTTTTTTCTTTTTTTTGTAGAATATTTGTCATTTATCGCACGATGTTAGCTATAAAACTGGAAATGATATAACTGATAGGCAAAGTCGACAGCTTTTAATGCATTGTTTCTATTTACTTAGTTGCGACGGCCTTTGCTTTGTTGTGTAGCGATTTATCTATATAAAACTGGAAATGATATAAATGTTAGACAAAGGCAAAAGCTTTTAATACATTGGTTCCATTTACTTAGTTGTGATGGCCGTTGCTTTGTCATGTAGGTATTTATGTATTTAACTTTTGGTTCGGATAGATTCGGGTCTGGTTTGAAACCTTTGATGAGGTCATTTTTGTACTCATGTGATAGATTCTTGTTATTTGTTGAATTCGTAGGAAGGATTGTGCCAAAGTCGTTTATCGCGCAATGTTAGCTATAAAACTGGAAATGATATAACTGATACGCAAATTCGACAGCTTTTAATGCATTGTTTCTATTTACTTAGTTGTGACGGCCTTTGCTTTGTTGTGTAGCGATTTATCTATATGAAACTGGAAATGATATAAATGATAGACAAAGGCAAAAGCTTTTAATAAATTGGTTCCATTTACTTAGTTGTGACGGCCGTTGCTTTGTCATGTAGGTATTTATGTATGTATTTAACTTTTGGTACGGATAGATTCGGGTCTGGTTTGAAACCTTTGATGAGGTCATTTTTGTACTCATGTGATAGATTCTTGTTATTTCTTGAATTCGTAGGAAGGATCGTGCCAAAGCCGTTGATGTTCTAGTGAAGGATTTGAAGGTGTTTTCAGCTTTTAATGAAGATCTTTTTAAAGAAATAACACAGCTTTTGACTCTGGAGAACTTCAGGTATCGAAGTGTTTTTCTTGAATCGTATTTTGTATCTAAGTTTTGTTGTAAACCTGTTGTGGTTTCTAATAAAAAAATATACATACAGAGACAACGAGCAATTATCAAAATATGGAGACACCAAATCCGCCAGGGGTATAATGTTGGGCGAGCTTAAAAAGCTGATTGAAGCGAATCCTTTGTTTCGTGATAAGCTAAACTTTCCGACTTTAAAAAATTCACGATTGCGTACTCTTATTAATCAAAGGTTCAGATTTTTTTGGGCATCCGGGGTTGACTTTTATTGTTCAATCTCATGATTTTACTCTGACATTTCTTTTTTATTTGTAGTTTGAACTGGCAACATCAGCTGTGTAAAAACCCGAAGCCGAATCCAGACATAAAGACTTTGTTTATTGACCATTCTTGTGGACAATCACAACCAAATGGGGCAAGGGCCCCGTCCCCTGTGAATAATCCATTAATGGGTGCTGTGCCAAAGCCAGCAGGCTTTCCACCTTTGGGTGCTCATGGAGTAAGTGGATACAATTTTCTTGATCTTTACTGTTTGTACGTTGAATCTAAAATTTCTTGTCTTAATGTATTTTTATGCTCTAATAACGTCTTTTCTCGCTTAAAAAGCCTTTTCAGCCTGCACCAGCAGCAGCTCTGCCAACATCTCTAGCTGGTTGGATGGCAAATCCCTCCCCAGTGCCTCATGCATCGGCTTCTGCTGGTCCTCTTGGTTTCAATCCAGCAAATAACCCTGGTACATAATTTATCTTATAATATTAGCTTCACTTGTTGCCAAAGATTTTTGTATTTCATTATAATACCCATCTTTCTTCACATGTCAGCTTTGTTAAAGCGCCCTAGGACTCCCCCAACCAACAATCCTGCTGTTGACTATCAAACAGCTGACTCTGAACATGTATTGAAGAGAACAAGAACATTTGGCATTTCTGATGAAGTATACCACTTTGCCTGTTGTCTATAAACTTAATAGTGCGAAGCTTCTTTCCACATTTAGATGATACTGGGTGGTACTTGATTCTGACACATCTGTGTTTTGTTAGCAGGTCAATCATCTGCCGGTTAATATCTTGCCTGTTGGTTACAGCAGTCAGAGTCACGGTCAAAGCTCTTACTCATCTGATGATTTACCTAAAACTGTAGTGATGACCCTAAATCAGGGTTCAGTAGTTAAGAGCATGGATTTTCATCCAGTACAGCAAATTCTGCTCCTTGGTTGGTCTTCATTTGTCTTAGACATGACTTTTCGACTTATCTTTAGTTGTGATTTGTCTCACTATCATATATATTTTTTTTTTTTTGTACAGTTGGAACAAGCACAGGAGAAATCATGATATGGGAACTCGGTAGTAGAGAAAAGCTTGCTCATAAGAATTTCAAGGTTTGGGATCTTGGTATTTGCACAATGCCTTTGCAGGTTTGCGTTATAGCCCTAACTAAAATTGATTGTATTGTGATTACACTTTTTGACCGTTGACCCTTGTGCCAGGCCACTTTGGCTAGTGACTATTCTGCATCAATCAGTCGAGTAACTTGGAGCCCTGATGGGACCCTATTTGGTATGTTGATGGTTATTTAATTCTTTTAGAAAGATTCAAATCAACTATTATGAAATCTAATACCAGTGTCGCATACTCGGAACACATAATACTTATTTCTTTAATTTTCATTTAACTATCATAAAATTTAATACAGGTGTCGCATACTCGAAGCATATTGTGCAGATATACTCTTACCATGGTGGTGATGATCTCCGAAATCACTTGGAGGTTTATTCTCTCCCCTTTTCCTTTATAGTAGTTCCCTTGTGTATTATATGCATATAGATTCCATATAAACAACATCTTATACATAATTTTCTGTACAGATCGATGCTCATGTAGGCAGTGTTAATGATCTTGCCTTCTCTTACCCAAACAAACAACTTTGCATTGTGACTTGTGGAGAAGACAAGTTAATAAAGGTTTGGGATGCAGTGACGGGAAATAAACAGTATACATTTGAGGGTCATGAAGCACCTGTGTATTCTGTATGCCCACATTTCAAAGAAAACATTCAGGTATAACCAATTTCTTTAAATATTGAGTTACTTCACCTGAAAATTAGTGACTATTACTATTCTAATTCATCTATTAATTTATTCCAATAGTTTATATTCTCGACGGCAACCGATGGGAAAATAAAAGCATGGTTGTATGACAATATGGGTTCAAGAGTTGACTATAATGCACCAGATCATTCATCGACCACCATGGCATACAATGCAGATGGAACAAGGTTTAAAAAAAATCCGCGAATCTGTGCTTAATTTGAGATTAGGGTGCATACTGCCTATTTCTGATGCTAAATAAAACATGATATGTTCACATGATAGGTTATTTTCGTGCGGTACAAATAAAGAAGGAGAATCACACATTGTCGAATGGAATGAAAGTGAAGGAGCCGTTAAGCGTACATATAACGGGCTCGGGAAGCGATCTGTAGGAGTTGTACAGTTTGATACAACCAAAAATCGGTTTCTTGCTGCTGGTGATGAGTTTCTGGTTAAATTTTGGGATATGGATAATGTTAACTTATTGACAACTGTTGATGCTGATGGTGGTCTACCGGTACTTACCATACGCTTACCATTATATACTATTATCTATATATGATATATGATTACACGTTCGTGACTTTCTGTTTTGCAATTATGTTGCTTCCTAATATATTATAATATCGACAGGCTGCTCCTTGCATACGATTTAACAAGGAAGGGCTTCTTTTGGCCGTCTCAACAAATGAGAATGGCGTCAAAATTCTTGCTAATCCAGATGGGATGAGGCTACTAAGAACCATGGAGAATCGTTCTTTTGACCCCTCCAGAGTTGCATCTGTGTCTGTTGTAAAGGTAAATAATGTAGTAGATTTGGCATATTTGACCCATTCCCTGTCGATTAGGGTCATGAATTATTTCTAAAGGGCTAAATTATTTAGCTTAAAACCTCCTAAATCATTTTACTGAAATTTTACATTATTATTGGATTGGGTGATTACAATTTTTGGTATCATATCTAATATCTTACACACTAGTCATGAGAAGAAGTTAATTAGTTTTTTGGATAAGTGTTTCAATCAATCCAAACCAACCCTAGCCATTCCTAAAGTCTCCGTCTGGCCTGAACACATTTTCACTCACTACCAACCCAACCGACCCACCCTTTTTGACCTATGCCTGGTGATATGTTTTTGTAATTTAGAATTAAATTCTTGGTCCTTTCTTTGGCTTGTCCAAGTAGTTGGTCTTACCGAATGTTCTACCATGTGAACAGAGCTCTGCAATGAGTACATTTGGTACTGCTAATGCTTCTGCTGGACCAAGCATTATGGATAGAGTTGCACCAGCGCCATCAATGGTTGCAATGGTGAGAAATGATTATCTTTAGTAAATCAGATGCTAATGCTTCTTTCCTTATGTGTCTGTCCACCTAATTGATGTTTAACATTATTGCACGGGTTGTACTTGTAGAATGTTGACAATCGGAGTTTGGTTGATGTTAAGCCAAGAATCGGAGATGAGTCAATGGACAAATCGAGAATATGGAAACTGACAGAAATCACAGAACCATCACAGTGCCGCTCCCTGAGGCTTCCAGATACGACATCTTCGGCAATGCGGGTATTTCGTTGTTCTACTCATGATTGTATCTCTCCCATGGTTTATATTTCTTATCAAGCTCAATTAACTATCTTCCTTCATGTTCATGTTACAGGTTTCAAGGCTGATTTACACTAATTCAGGACTTGCCATATTGGCTCTAGCAGCCAATGCCGTCCATAAACTATGGAAGTGGCAGAGAAATGACCGGAATTCAACTGCGAAGGTATCTTCGGTTTTGTTCTTAATCCCACAATTAATGCTTTTTTGCTCTTAATCCTACAGTTGATGCTAACCTTATTATGGCTATTACTCTTTCTTTGCCTCTTTTAGGCTACTGCCAGTGTTGTCCCTCAGTTATGGCAACCGACAAGTGGTATCTTGATGACCAATGTTATCAGTGATACAAACCCAGAAGAAGCTGTTCCGTGCTTTGCACTGTCAAAAAATGACTCTTATGTCATGTCTGCCTCAGGGGGGAAAATCTCTTTATTTAATATGATGACCTTTAAGGTAACATACTCCTGCTTTTTTTTTCTAAATACGAAGTATATTATAGTAATAATTTAGTCATCCCCACCATTTATTTATCGCTCTGATATAATATGCAGACTATGACAACATTCATGCCACCTCCACCTGCTGCTACCTTTTTGGCATTCCATCCACAAGACAATAATATTATAGCCATAGGCATGGAGGACTCTTCTATTCAGATATACAATGTCCGCATTGATGAGGTTGCTACTATATTTTAAATTGAAATCTTGATTTATTTGAATATTTGAAGAACAAAGTAATGTTTACTATTTTTGTGAACAGGTCAAGACTAAGCTTAAGGGCCATAATAAGCGGATTACAGGCTTGGCCTTCTCTAACGTGCTTAATGTGCTAGTATCTTCTGGTGCCGATTCTCAGGTGAGAAAATCGGATGGCCTTTTAGCACTTTGGTCTGGTCAATTTTTATTCGATTTGTAAAATGTTAACTTCACAAAAAGCATGGAACTTTTTTTTGGGAGATTTTTATTTGTACTAATAGATTTATCTTTGTGCAGTTGTGTGTTTGGAGCACAGAAGGATGGGAGAAGCAAACCAATAAACACTTGCAAATTCCACCTGGACGTGTTGCTGCCCCCGTAGTGGATACCCGTGTACAATTTCACAATGATCAGACACATTTGCTAGTTGTCCATGAAACTCAGATAGCCGTCTATGAAGCGCCTAAACTTGAACACCCGAAGCAGGTCAGTCTTGTTGGTAACTATTCATCTTGTAAGGCCCTGTTTGGATATCTTTTTTGTGATACCTAAGTTTATCATCTCTTGAACAGTGGGTCCCTCCAGAAACTAGTGGTTTGATCACACATGCCACTTTTTCGTGCGATAGCCATTCAGTTTACGTGAGTTTTGAGGATGGTAGTGTTGGTATTCTTACTGCATCAACACTCAGATTACGATGCCGAATCAGTTCCACCTCATACTTGCCATCCAATCCAAAGTGAGTATTTCTCTAGGGTCATGAAATTAAATGATAGTCACCCATATCTTTTAATAGATATGGCACTCTTATTTTTTAAATAGTTTTAAGTTTTGCATATTTGACTCTCAAATGCTTTCCCAGGGGAAATAATAATTTTAAAATCTAATTTTTTTCAAAAATAACTTCAACTTTTTGGATAGGGGATATTTTGGGTCAACAATTACCCGTTTTAACCTGAACCTGTTTTGACCGACTCGCCCATTTTGCCACCTCAAAATTTTAACATTGTTCATTGCAGTTCAAGGGTGTATCCACTTGTAATTGCTGCACATCCAACCGAAGCCAATCAATTTGCGCTAGGACTGACTGATGGTGGGGTGGTTGTACTCGAGCCACAGGAATCAGAAGGGAAATGGGGCACCCCACCTCCACCCGAGAATGGTGCTGGTCCAAGCAGTATTACTGCAGGTGCAACAAGTACAACAGATCAAGCACAGAGGTAACCTTTAAAGATTGAAGAGTTAGGTACAGCGGTCAGTGTAGGCAGTGGATACCTGGTACATGTAGTGTTCTAGGCTACCTTTAGAATCAGGTATAGATGGTGTAAAGCAAATCTTTAAAGATATGTTCTCAAGATGATTCCGCCAAGTTATTGTTTCGGAAGCGAGTTTATTGACACCATACAAAGTTTTTTTTTTCATTTATGAACTTGAGTCGATATCAACCGTTTTTCGTTTGATTTTATGGAAATCTGACGTCATTATTGTTACTATTTATGTATGCATTATTGAGTTATATTTATATAGTTCATTCACAAGATGTATGTAATGTTTTCCGTCGCATCTTATTTGAAATAGTTTTATCACTTTCATTGTAAATGGTGATTGACTTGGGTTTTGTTGACCAAAGATTGAAATAACAATTCTTGAAAATAGTAAAGGAAAAGAAGCAAAAAATATTAAGATTTTGAATACAAGGAAGGTCTGGCTGCTGCAGGGCATATCAGATAACTTGGTTGTCCTGTTGAAAAACCTGCGGTCTTATTGAACAATTTGGCACACATCAAAAGGCTAGAATGCAGGGCAAATGGTTGGTCATGCCATGCTCTGAAGAGTGGAGTAACTGGACAAATCTAGTTGATTCATTCGTCTGTTGAATGGACTGTTCATATAAAAAAAATTTAATTCTGCCTAAATATAAAAATATACATATCTAAAGTTGGGGCATCTAAAAGATTAACAAAAGGAGATGATGATAGTAAGGGGAAAAAATGGATTTATCATGTGTCACAGTGAGTATGATACTTGTGCAATGTGATGAATACATTTTATTTTTTTTTAAACAGTAAATTTGGGCTTAGTGGCATTGCTTTTTCATATACTCAACTGGCCAACTTTAATTCTAGGGGAAACCATTCTGGGAAAACCCACGCCTTCTACCAAAAATACCTTAATGAATTAATTTACACCATCTATCCCTCAACTCCTAAAACAATTATACTACCCTTTTTACATCAATTATCTTTACATCAATAACCTACACTACTCGCCGTCGCCGCACCGCTGCAGCTACCATCATCTAGTATATATATTGATGATTGGCTATCTTTTGAAAATCTAATAACATCACCCCTGCTTGGGTAGTTTTTTCCCTGTTTGAAATTGTGAATCCTGAGAGTTTCTAGTACGTAATCTCATTTGAAGACAAGTTTAATTAGCTAGGAAGGATACACATACTTTCCCTATCAATCAAATCAAACAACTAATATACAAGCATGCATTATTTTTAATTATGATATTGCTTACTGTACGTGAAGTCAAGTACGTGTGGTATGATATGGGAATTGGTGTTGGAACCACATTAAATGTGACCGTCATTGATCGTTTATCATTCGTGATATGATAATTGATGATAACTGAAATCCCTATGTCTAGTAAATATACGATGGGCGTATTTGCTATTAAAGACATATTATAGGGTTTCCCACTAGGTGATTGAAACTACAGGGACTTACAATGCACATAGTAAACACCAGGGACTAAAGTTGTAATATTTGACATTATAAATAGAATGTCATAACCTCACAATTACAACTCTTAGAATTATTATTATTACTAGGTGGAAAGCCCGTGCGATGCACGGCAAAAATAAAACGACATTGTTTTTCATGATGAAGTTTCTTGGTTGTAGATTTTTGCATGGTAAATCGTAATACTACTAATAAATACCAAAGGTAGCAACTACTCTCAGTTAAAACAAAATAAAAGAACTCCATTAATAAAAGCTTTGTATTCACTAATCACTACATTG
>JAOEHQ010047601.1:0-10725 GCA_025447715.1 Asclepias incarnata | reverse complement strand
TTAAATGTTGCTAGAAGTCTTATGTTTCAGGGGGGGATCCCCTTATCTATGTGGCCTGAATGTGTTTTAACTGCTGTTTATCTGATTAACAGGCTTCCCTCCTCTGTGTTGTCTGGTGCTTCCCCTTTTTCTGTTGTTTATGGTAAGGATCCTGATCTCTCTCATATCAGGTCTTTTGGGTGTCTTTGTTACTCCACTATTTTAAATAATAATGATAAGTTTAATAGTAGGTCTGAAAAATGTGTTTTGATTGGTTTCTCTAGTGTTAAAAAAGCTTATAAACTTTACAGTCTTGATAATAAAAGTATTTTTCATTCTAGAGATGTAAAATTTTATGAAAATATATTTCCTTTTAAGATGGGTGTTAATAGTGAGTTTAAATCTGATTTAAATAAACATTTTGAAAACAAAGAATCTGGAGTTAACATTTTAAGTTTTTTTGATACCCATGAGTCTGAAAATCCCAATGATGAAGAGGGGGATCATTCTTCTAATGTGGAAGGTAATGGGGTAGGTACTGCTGGTCCTGAGCCCATTGCAACCCAAATAGATGAGAATGTTAACCCTGAGGGTATTGATCACATTGATCAAAATGTTTTGAATAATAATGATGGATCTAATATTGTTGGGGAAGAACCACAGACTTCACTTAGGAGATCTTCTAGACAAAGAACCTTACCTTCTAAACTTAATGACTTTGTTGTTGGTAGTAGTGTTAAATATGGTTTAGAATTATATGTGAATTACTCCAACTTGTCTTCTATGGACTACTGTTTTGCTACTAATCTTAATAAGATTGTTGAACCTAAAAACTATTATGATGCTTCTAAAGATCCTAATTGGATTGAGGCCATGAATCAAGAAATGGAAGCTCTTCATAGAAATAATACTTGGTACTTTACTGATCTTCCAGAAGGAAGAAAGGCTATAGGGTGTAAGTGGATTTATAAAGTTAAGTATAAGTCAACAGGAGAGGTTGATAGGTATAAGGCTAGACTTGTAGCAAAAGGTTACAGTCAAAAAGAAGGTCTGGACTTTGAAGAAACTTTCAGTCCTGTTGTTAAGATGGTAACTGTTAGGTGCTTAATTGCTCTGTCTGTGTTTAATAACTGGCCATTATATCAACTTGATGTGAACAATGCTTTTCTTTATGGTGATTTGTATGAAGATATTTATATGGAACTACCTCCAGGTTTTTTTTGATAAAAATGAAACCAAAGTGTGTAAACTTGTGAAGTCTTTATATGGTCTAAGACAAGTTCCTAGACAATGGAATGAGAAACTTACTAGTGCATTGCTTCAAAATGGTTTTGTTCAAAGTGTAAATGATTATTCATTATACACAAAAAATGAAAATGGTGTTTTCTTGGCTATTCTTGTATATGTGGATGACATTGTGGTTACTGGAAACAGTGAGTCTGAAATAAAAAAGTTCAAGAATTTTTTGAGTTCTAAGTTCTTGATTAAAGATCTTGGAAAACTAAAGTATTTTTTAGGAATAGAAGTGCTTGAGAATCCTAATGGTTTATGTCTTTCTCAGAGAAAATATTGTCTTGAACTCCTTGATGAATATGGTTTATTAGCTTGTAAGCCTGCTGCTACTCCTTTGCAACAAAATATGGTTCTAAATTCTAAAGAAAGTAATTCTGATAAGTTACTCACTAATATGACTGAATATCAAAAGTTGGTTGGCAAGCTTATATACTTATCTGTTACTAGACCTGATATTACTTATGCTGTTCATTGTCTTAGTCAATACATGCATGCTCCTCTTCATTCTCATTTTGCTGCTGCTTTAAGAGTTCTTAGGTATCTTAAAAATTCACCTGGAACTGGTGTTCAGTATAATAGAGGTTCTGGTCTTAGCTTAAAAGCTTTTTCTGATGCTGATTGGGCAAAGTGTCCTGTTAATAGAAAGTCTGTATCTGGGTTTTGTGTTATGTTTTGCAATAATCTTGTCTCTTGGAAAAGCAAAAAACAAGCTACCATATCTAGATCCTCTGCTGAGGCTGAGTATAGATGTCTTGCTTCTACCACAAGTGAAGTGATTTGGATTGTTAAAATCTTGAAAGATTTAGGTGTTGAAGGGCTTTTGCCAGCTGACATGTTTTGTGATAGTAGCTCTGCTATTCAAATAGCTGCTAATCCTGTCTTCCATGAAAAGACCAAGCATTTTGAAATGGATCTTCATTTTGTAAGAGAAAAGGTTTGTGGAGGTGTTATTAATACTGTTAAGGTTGCTTCTGCTGATAATATAGCAGATTTTTTTACCAAAGGTTTGTCTGTTGATCAACATAAGAATTTTTGTGGGCAGTTGGGTCTTGTTGATATGTTCAAGCCATAAGCTTGAGAGGGGGTGTTGAAACTATATCTATTATTCAAACTTATGGCTTATTATATTACAGGGACCTTTTATGTAATTGTCTATATCTTGTTTTTAGTTTGTGTATGTTTTGCAGGTTTTATTTCTAGAAGGGTGAACAATGTAACTTGGGGCATTATATATACAATCTGATGTCTGATGTCGATCCCTAATTTTTCTGCAATTCAAATCAGAAAATGTTAAAGATCCAAGCAAGATAAAGACTGATCAAAAAAAGAAAACTATCAAGGGTAAAAGCACTAACCATGTATTAACCCTTCAACAGGTACAGCGGAGGCGATTTAGAACAGCTAGAGATTTAGTATAATTGAGAAAACCTTCAACAAGCACTAACCATGTGTAATCAATGTTCTAAAAGTGTCAAGTGATTGGGTGTCCTGTTAATACTTGATCAGATAAAGGGATAGTAAGCACCTGTGTGACACTTCACTTCAGTATATATATATATATATTTAGTATAATATAATCTTTTAAGATTTTGTAATTAAAAAGAACCATAACGTGATGATATTTCTTCGATACACTTACTTTTCAATATTTTTTGCTTCAGTGGGAGACACTGAAGACTGGACAGTAAAATCAGCATCCCCAAATCATGAAGCGTAAGGGATGGGGTGGCACATATGCTAAGAATTTTACAACATTTGAAACCTTACCCCGTTTTCTCTCAAGCTCTTGGTCGAGCTCCTCCTTCCACTTTCTTTTTACTTCAGATACGTTCACACTGCAAAACATTACACACATGTTTCAGCATAAACATATAAACAAAACTGAGAACATCATAAAATAAACTTACCACGGACTGCTTGCTTCTTGTTGAGATTCTGACCCGTTCACATTACACTGTGGTAATGAAATGTCCATTGGACTATAACTGTTTTCTTCACCACTGACATTTGATGTGCGCCGGCTTCCACTCCCAGGGCTTGGAATACTTACAGCATCAACTGCTTTCAAAGGAGTACCAAGTGGGAATCGACTAGGGGACCTGCTTTTTGGTGGCAATTTCAAGTAATTAGGACTACTTCCACTGCTTGCGATATCAACATTGTCCATTGAGCAGGAAGGAATTACGCTGTTGTAGAACTCTTCATATAAAGGTGTTTGAAGTCTTTTCAGTTCTAATGCCTGAAATGGTAAAAACAGGAATGTAGCAATATTGTAACCTCATATCAGAAGCCAATAATATACTCCAACCCATTTATAGTTAAGAAAATACTTGGTAAACCAAGCATGGCAGGTAATGCGGTTAGTTAACCAGTTAAAACGGGTTCCGGTTATATGGATAACATTTAGTACGTGTCGCATAAGGTTGACCCAAAACACTTTCAACAGAAATGAAAACTCATAATTAACAAAAAAAAATTGCAAAAAGACTGCGCTAATAAATATAAATTAAAATGTGAATAATACGTTAGTGATAGAAGGCTATGTAATAGAAATGCACATTGGGCAACTTTTGACCTGCTCTACCCAATTGACCCGAATAATTTTTGTCCATTTCTAACTAATCATTTAATGTGTCAATCAATATTTACAAAAACAATATCATTATTATCAACTAGATACTTTAAAAAAACAACGTTGAAGGTTAAAAGCATAGACTTTGCTGATTTCAAACCGCTAGGTCCACTATAGGCATGTTTCCCTTTGTGCTAAGTTTCAGTAATTTGTTCGCTTTATAAAAACACAACCCAAATTAACCCATTCATTAGTATGAGAAACTGTCGTCGAAAACAGTACCTTCTCATCCAGAAAAGCTCGTATTTTTAATTCAGTCTGTTCATCATCATCCTCAGAGAAAGAGTGGCCACATTGAAGCGAGGTACAGCTGTCAGTAGGAGTTCTTATCATGTTACCACCAAGTCCATCAGAATGCTGTTCACCATCATGTCCTTGCAGTTCGCAATTCTCAATTACAGAAGGATCTTCCACAGGGTTGAAACTCTAATTACAGGATGTATATCTAAATACATTTAGTTTCTTGGTGTCCCATGCCAAACAGCAAAACACATATAAACAAAATTAAATATATATATAAAAAAAAAACTCTACCTTGTTTAAGTCAGCAAGTCTTGAAACAGATCTCGACTTTACACCTCCACCCTCCATAATATCATCTTCATCTAACTGACACATATCATTGTCACCGGTTTCTACTCCCCACGCAAGTTTACTTACTTTAAATTTCTCAGAACTCGCGGTAGAGAAGTTGAGTGTACCCAGATTACAAACATCAAGGGAACCAGGGCTGGTTGTCATTAAATTAGAAAAAAATAAAATGTTAATGCTAATTGACACCATAAATGTAACGATAACTTCATAAGCAGATGCGATAATGCAACAGTTGATATCGGCATATTATAGAGTTCAAACATTATCCTGTTTTCCCAAAGATTACTTTTTTGGCATCTATAGCTATTTCAAGAAAGATTTTTCTCATGGCATTGATAATGCATAAATTTCCCCTTATGGTCATCATTGATGAAACTTTAGACATTAATAGTCAAATACATGTGTATCCATTCAAACAATTAGTTTACTTAAGAATGGATGTATACATGTAGTGTGTGTATATATATATATATAAAAGCTTTACATGAATATACTCACGAGTGATCCAGAATGCTTGTGCAAAAAGTGGAAGGAGCTTCATTATTTTCCTGGAGATGAAAAAATAAAATGGAATAAAATGATTAATGGAGAACTATTTGAAAAATGCAGATGAAAAAGAGCCAATAACTAACCATTGTAGTACCAACAAAAGAATTTTGTTGAGATTTCCCTGTAACAAAAGAATGCTGCAAAAAAACATCCGAAAACATGAGAAAACATAAGAAAACATAAGCTACGATGTCAAAAAGTTACAAAAGATACAAAATTAGAATCACCTTCAGCAAATCAGAAGCAGAAGGCCTCAAATCAGGCTCCCTGAAACATAACCAAATTTAATGTAAATGGAAACAGATAAAAAGTATTTTAAAAAAAACAACCAGGAGAAGAAAAAAACGATAATAAAAACCCAAGTACACTGACAAAATAAAGATATATGTCTAATATATTGAGAGACAATATATACACAAGAAAAGTGAATGTCTATATGGGGTAGCATTCATGTTTCGGATGCCACATTTGACTATGTTTAATCTTAAGATAACTGAAATATAAGCATAAAATGGTTTGATGTAAATACTTGTGTAAGCATTTCAACAGTAAATCCTGTGCCTCGGGAGAAAGATGGTCAGGAATGGGAGGATGAGACTTGGTTGTGCCAATATAAAAGAGAGCTGCAACCTGGAATGAAGTTATCACATGGTATAAGCAATAACCATAACTTACAAAATAAGTAGGGGTGGAAATGGGTGAGTAAATCAGGTCTAGTGACACGTCACAATGGACAATATTTCAGCAGGAATCACATCAGGTTCAGTCAGACCAAGCTGCATTTATTTTAATGTTACAAAAACTAATGTGTTAAATATGATTTAAAAACTACATAGACAGCATTATAAGCAATACTATTTATAGCAGTGATTTACAAGGTTTAATGCATTTGAATACATTTCAAAAGACTTCCAGTCCATTTGACCAGCTAGAGATAATAAAGATTTCAAATTGGCCCATTAGTATATAAATGGGTCAAAATTGACACCTCTACAATGTATGTCCAATCTAGCACACAATCTAAAAATGTTACTTGAACACTACCTCCTGATACTGTTGGCTCCAAGGAGGCTTTCCAGTGGCCATCTCAATTACGGTACATCCAACGCTCCAAATGTCAGCAGAGCTAAAGTAATAATAGAATAGAAAAGATGAGACAACAAACATGGAAGTGACAACTTTATGAGCACAGTTTTTTGGGTTGCATAGAAGATAGAGAGAAAAACATAAAAAGACCTAAAGAACATAAAAAGAAGCAAGGCAAGAAATGCATATTAAATTGGTCATATACAAAACCAGTGGCAACCACGATTAAGAAATATGAAGTAAAAGCAGGATACTGAGAACTAGATTCAGCCAACAAAAAGTGAAAGCCTACATCATATATTAGAAATTATACATCGAGGAGCATTGCTTCGGCTTAGTTGTATCTAACGCTTTTCAAATTTTAGGTCATTCCATTTCTTTGCATAACACAGTTTGCTAAAAAGGTTGTTCCTTAAAATTCTTATCCATTCCCGTCATATATATTTCTTAGAGGAGAATATACAGATATTGTATGCACTACTTTACTTATAGCGATTTCTATCTTAGCAACATTTCTGAAGTAATTTGCTATTCTCCGTCTTCTAGGCTACAAGTAGGATGATAAACCCTTACTCGCCACAAAAGATTCCTGTCATTCATGAGAACTTCCGAAAACTAGAACATACACACCACAAAACGTGAAAACTGAATTTTCGGATATTGAACGTATCAGTCCAGTAAAACACTATAATATAAGTGTTATATGGAACAAGATTAAGGACAAATAAATAAGTAAATTAAGGAGTTCATTAGTTAAGCTTAGTTAAGATTATATCTGACTGTACTTAAAGTAGATAGAAATATTCGAAGAACATGAAAACAGACCAAAGTACAAAACAAATAGAGTTCAAAATACACAACCAAAATGGTGAGCTCTCCTGACTAAGAAATTAACTAATGTTTCTGTAATTAGAATCACTTCTTTTCCACACTCATCAAATCTTCTTTCTACAGCAACAAAAGCTTTTTGACCACCTCAATTCCTTATGAAGAGGATCTTAACCTAACTTATACTATGTTTATTTAGCATTTAACTTGATTTGTGATGCAAATGAACACACAACAATATTATAGAACAGAGCTATAGTTCTACATTTGTTTAACCGGTAATGAACTTAATACTGCCTGTAACGCAAAAAATATATATATATATATATATATATATATAAAAAAACTGTCTACTCATGGCCCAAGCTGACAGGCACCTCAGTAGTAACATGTAGAAAACTACAAAAAAAAATCTACCTTCACCGAGACAACAGTATCTATGTTATAACATAGAGCTTCAGTGCTCTAATCAGAAGCAAAACATGCAAATTGATGCAGCTTTACATGAATTACAAGAACATGGCAGAAAATAGTAAAAGACAACTGTGAAAGTTTGGGTATATATTGCAACTTCCACCGATAAACCAAGAACTTGATTGAAAAGATGGTCAACATATTATACTTACAAGCTATGACCAGTCTGCAGTATAACTTCAGGAGCCATCCAGTATGGTGTTCCCTTCATTGACTTGGCTCCTGACCCATTAGCCTGGCAAAAATTTTGTTTAAGATCAAGTATCCTACTTGGCTATGATAATATACTTAAACAATCAACGACGGGACAGATGGTCTGCTTACCAGCTCAACAACTTGCTTTGATGCACCAAAATCTGCTAGCTTGATGCAACCTTTATTGTCAACAAGAATGTTTGCCCCCTGAAAGTAATAGATATTTAATTATCTATACATAATGGTACTATGGACAAGTGAAAAAGGCAATAAAACAGAAAAAACACCTTGATATCCCGGTGCATAATGCCATTCTTGTGCAGGTAATCAAGTCCCAGTAAAAGTTGTTTAGTGTACATTCGTATGACCTGCTTGGGAAAGAGTAGATAATGTATACAAGGATAACTGTAAAGATTAAAAATAAATGCAAATTGAAAATTGGAAGTAACATACTGTTTCAGGGAAGGGTCCAAATTTCCCTAGAAGAGATGAAATTGATCCTCCAGGAACAAACTCCAAAAGGATATTTAAAGTTTCATCCTCAAGTACTGTTCCAAGATATCGCTACAATACCATAAAGTCACAAAATAATGACATTTGTTGAGAAAATAACCAACATTGCAGCTACATGAGATTGCACTTACAACAATGTTTGGGTGGGAAAGATTCTTCAGAAGCTTTACTTCTTCTTCGAGTTCCCGTATGTGAATCTACTCGTACAATTCAATAGCTAAGTAAGCACTAACAAAATGATATAGTATAAGTAATTTATTCTACCAAACATGTTACACTTTCTTTCCAAAATAAAATTAAGGTAAAAAACAGCACAATAATGATTCTGCCTTGAGGGAAGATGTAAGGCACAAGGTTATGATTAAAATCTCAAACTTCTCAATTAACACTTGATAAATCACCCATTCCTAGAGAACAAAATACAATCGAACAATCATATGATGATCCCTTAGGTAAAATGAATGTTGCCTCCTAAAGTACCACTTATTAAGAGAGCCGGTAGCATGTATTTGTCGCTAATAGTCACTCCTTAACAAAATAAGTGTCCGCTAAAAACACAGTATTCAGAAA
Organism: Asclepias incarnata; assembly: GCA_025447715.1. Lineage (NCBI taxonomy): Eukaryota > Viridiplantae > Streptophyta > Magnoliopsida > Gentianales > Apocynaceae > Asclepias > Asclepias incarnata. Next base: position 2,012 of record JAOEHQ010047601.1, on the reverse strand, counting down.
AGCATTAATTATTACAGCTTTTGTTTACTGTTTAGGGAAATGACATAAATTACCCTAACAAATTATTAAATGCTTATTTTGAGTTTGATGATGTTTGTAGGATCTGATCCAAACAACGCTTGAGGATCCAGACCTTAAGGAGATGCACTCAAATATCCAGCTAGTATCATGGTAATGATCGACATGTTACACAGATATATCCCTCCTAACATGAAGCCCCATGATTCTAACCCAATCATGGCGTATAACTCAACCCAGCGGACCCATGGTGTGAGTTATTGTAAGGGAACCGCAAACTGAAGGATTTTTCTCCTTCGACCCTTGACCTTTTTCCTAACCAATTGTTCTATGTTTGTAGCAAGCTCTAGACTCGGGACTCTATCCTCAAGACTCTCCCTACAGATCTTTGGTTCAACAAGTTTTATGAAATTACATTTTTTAAATAAAGGATATTATACGAAACTTAGCCCGTACATGCTCAATTATTTTGGGTAATCTAAAATAGTAAGCTGATTTCAACAACAACAACAAAAAGTAACAAAACAAAACCACATTTTATCTATTGAACTACTAAATCCAAATTAACATTTCAATCAAACCTGAGTCTTCTCTTTCGAAGCACTATTCGCCGCAATCGAGACCTAAAACCAAATAAACAATCAAAACCAATTCATCAATACACACATATACATATAAATACAAACATATACATAAATAATACATATATATATACACATCGAGGATTTCGAAACCTGTTTAACAGCAAGAAGCTCCCCAGAATCAAGATTCATCCCCATATACACATGACCAAAGGCACCACATCCGATGAGCTCACCTCTACGCCATCGAATAGTCACAGCCTGCTCGTGGTTCGGTTTCGGGGGAGACGGAAGAAACGAAGAATTAGGAGGTCTAGAGAAAACTCTGGACTTGCGAATACATGAACTGATTTTATCAACTAGGGTTCCGGTGGGATGATTATGATCGCTGTTATTGTTTTCCGGTGACCGGGATATTAAAGATCGCCGGACTGATCCGAACATATCTTGCATTTATATTTTATTTTATTTTATTTTTATCAAATGTCAATTTATTCATTGATTTTGAATTTTGATATGAAAATGGAATAGAGAGATTCGTGTGAGTGAGTGGGAAAGGAGGGAAAAGTGATACTTTGATTCTTTTTTTCTTCGAAAACTTTTTTACTGACTAGAATTTACTGTGCATAACGTTTGACTGATTTTTTACTTTTAGAAATGATAAAAAGTCTTGCAATTTTTATTTATTTTTTATTTTTTTAACGGCAAAATATATATTAAATAAAATAGGTCACTAGCAAAGTACTAAACGGCAAAAAAACGTATAAAAGGATACAATTACAGTTACACAAACACCATCTAGAACCAATAGCAAACTCGTTCGTAGATACATCTTGAGGCTTGAACTGCGAGGAATACAAAAAAGAGTGGAAAAAACTTTTGCCAATTACAATTAACCGAGACACAAAAATAACCCTCACCAACGGAGGCTGAGTCACCGGTTTTCACTCCGTGATGTTTTTGATGTATTCCCAAACAAACCCCAATACACGAAACCAACTATTTAACCATAAGAGGATTCATGATCCAATCAACCCAAGAGATTAGCCTCTTATTAAACCTATTCGAATACCAAGAAAAAGAGTGATAAGGATAAGATCCAATAAGAACTCCTTACGTTTTTGAAGTGTTGCAATTTTTAACCAATGTGATGTTTAAAAGAAGTATTTACCAAATGTAATCTTTCTAACAATTTTTTATTCAGAATTTAAAATTTTCTAATTGAATTTGTTTACTTTTCATTGATTTTATTTTTATGCATTAAAGCTTATTTTTTTATTATTTTTTTTTTTAACTCGTGAGTTCTTATAACATACAAAGTTAATATAAGAAATATGAGTAAATTACAGAAATCGTCCCTGTCGTGGTACCCCGCTTGCAGGTTTCGTCCCTACCTTTCATAAATTACAGTTT